>JARQOD010003149.1:0-68332 GCA_033576555.1 Oophaga sylvatica | reverse complement strand
TGCTTATATTACACTTCTGTTAAGACTAACCCTCAAGTTTTCTGGATATCAGCGCAACTCAGAGGTCTTAGAAAATCTTATATACCCCAAGAGGGTATCTGGTATATACTCACAAGCGTTAATTATATTGAAACCACTTTTACCTCTTAGCTGGCAATTACATATGCGATTTTTCAGTAAACTTTGATTTCTCTTTGACATTTTCGTGACTTTACCTGGTGGCTCTGACTTTCTTGCTAATTGGGAGTCATAGTTCATACATATTAACTCAGAACCCTCCCCTTCTGTTGCCATATATGCCAACAAAATGAGCCAATACAAGCAAACAAAATATAAACAAACCAAGTTCACTCCTTTCACCTCATCTATCCCTGTCAGGGCTGACAGAGAAAGAGGACTGGATCGCCACTCCTCCTCGGACTCTATTAACTTACTAAGTCCGGAAAAGTCCAGGTCCCCCATCAGAAATTCTAGTGATATGGATACCTCGGTCTCCACTAAAAGGAAAACTCCAGGGGATTGGGGGGACCACTCTGCCTCACAAGATGTCCATGAAAAAGACAGCTCAAAAAATTCATGGTCTTCCCCAAACCCAAGCCCTGAAAAGTCTAGGCCCAAACTTGACAACCTTGAGAGCAATGCCCCCATTAAATTGAGTCAAGAAACTATAGAGTCTTATATGTCCACTCTCGCAGAGAAAATTAATAATAGCTTCAAACTCACATTGGACTCTCAAATGCAGGTGTTCAAGGAAACTTTTGAGTCATTTAATAACAAGCTGGACAATCATGAGACTAGAATAGTCTCCATAGAAGAGAAATCAGAGGATATTCAAAAGGAAAATTTCAAGATTAAAGCGGAATTGCTCCAAATGAAGCACAAATTGGCCGACCTGGAAGACAGGTCCAGGCGCAATAATATTAAGATAAGGGGCATCTCTGAATCAATATCACCTGGCAACCTCGAAGACTATGTCAGGAAAGTCTTCAAAAAAATTGATCCTACTCTGTCCGCCCATGACCTAATTATTGACCGTATACACAGGTTGCCAAAGCCTCCTCATATCCCTAAGGATTCCCCGAGGGACACCATTCTACGGATCCACTTTTTCCACATTAAGGATCTTCTCCAGGCTAAAGTGAGAAACAATGGCGGATTTCCGGACCCTTATTCTCATCTGAAATTTTATGCAGACCTCCCCAAAGCCACCATTGATGGCAGAAAAGCTTTCAAGGAAATCACTACTCCACTAAGAGACAATAACATCCAGTATAAGTGGGGCTTCCCTCTGAAACTCCTGGTACATCATAATGGAAAGACTTCAGTCCTGCTCACCCCGGAGGAAGGCGGTAAATTCCTTAAATCCTTACACATAAAGCAAAAGGTCAAACCTGCTTTCTTCACTGACGCAAGACCCACTACTTGACTGGTCGTCTCATATGGAACCAATTGTGGGTAACCCTTTGTTTTTTGGTTTCGCATGATGTTAATCTTTTTTCTCTCTCTGCAGGCTTCGGTCTCTTCAGTGACTTTCTGTTTGACTTGTTTAATATAGATCTTCAGTTCTTTCTCCGTTTGTTGGTCCTCTAAAACCCCTTCCTCAGCATGTTTGAGGATGTCTCATGGTGTGCTCTTACACGAACTTCCCCCCCAAGTTCAAGTAGAGTCCGTTAAAGCGGCCTCCTTCTAGTGGCCCTTGGAACAACAACTAAGTTGGTTCCAATACTTTTCTATTTTAAGTTTATAATTGCATTTACATTACCTTGGTCTCACACTCACGGTTCTAACTGTTCTTTACTAACCATAAGTTAACTTGTGCCTACATTGGCTTTTTATTGTTTTTTGTTTCCCTTTTTCATTTTTTCCTGATCTTGTTTCCCTGGGATAGTTTTTACCTATCATGAAGCTCAATTGGTCACATATAATGTTAGAGGTCTCAACAGCCCTAGAAAACGCTTTACTATTCGCAATGAGATCAACAAGATACGCTCTGATATTGTATGTCTCCAAGAGACAAAGTTTAAATCCAACTCCCACCCCAATTTCGGACATAAAAATTTTCCTTTTGCTTATGAATCCTCTGGTCCAAAAAAAAAAAAGCAGGCGTATTTACCCTTATAAGGAATTCAGTTTCATTTGACTATATAGATGAAGTTAAGGACGAAGCAGGACACTATCACATTTTAATATGTAAAATAAATAACTCAGAGTACACAATAGTCAATACTTATGTCCCGGTAAAAAGACAAATTAAATTCCTAAATAAACTCAATAAAAAAATTAATAAAGTTAGAAAAGGTTCACTAATTCTTTCAGGTGACTTCAACATGGTCCCCAATCACCTAATGGATTCCTCATCCCCAAACAGATCCCAATCGAAAACACTTAACAAGTGGCTATATTCCAATGAATTATTTGACATCTTCCGCTGCCTGAACTCCACCTCAGTAGAATATACTCACTTCTCTGATCCCCACCACTCAGCTTCCAGGATAGACTTGATCCTAACAGATATTTTCTCCCTCCCAAAATGCACCTCAATATCCATCCTTCCCAAGACGGTCTCCGACCATGCCCCAGTTATCGCGGAATTTTTAGACGGCCCAGCTTCCAATCGGCAGTTCTTATGGAAGTGCAATTCCTCCCTCTTCCACAATCCGAGTATAAAATCAGAAATTTCATTGGCCATCTCCAACTACTTCGAAGAAAATGGTTCCAACCTTTCTAGCCCCTATTCATGTTGGAACGCCCACAAGGCAGTTCTGCGAGGTATATTTATCCAAATATCCTCAAAGATTAAAAAAGCCAACAGAGAAAAAATCTCAAATCTACAAAGTCTAATCAGAACTAAAGAAATGTCTCTCGCCAATATGTCCAGCCCCTGTCCCATTTTACAATCGGAGCTTTCTGGACTTCGACTAGAGCTCAGAACATTGATTTTTTCATTTTATGACTCCGCAATTAAATCTTCTAAGTTTAAACAGTATTCCAACCTAAACCGCCCGTCCTCATATATGACAAATAGACTTAAATACCTCAGACGTAAACACAGAATTGATGCCATATCTTCCCCCAACGGTACCCTCTTATCTCACCCCCAGGACATAGCAAACTCTTTTGCCCAATTCTTTTATAACCTCTATAACATTAACCAAGATTCACCCCAATCTCAACCAAAACAGGCAAACATCCAATGCTTTTTGGATTTAGCTAACCTACCTAAATTGGACAAAGACACTTTGGACTCCCTTTCCTCCCCTTTCACAGAAAAAGAAATTTTAGATACCATCAAGCACCTAAAACCCTTCAAAGCCCCTGGTCCAGACGGCTTCACGAATGACTATTATAAAACTTTTAGTAACCTCCTGGCTCCGCACCTAACAAAAATTTTTAACTCAGCCTCAGATTCCGGAAACTTCCCAAAAGAGATGCTAGAAGCTACGATTGTCCTCATACCCAAACCCAATTCCGACCCATCCCATATGAAAAATTATAGGCCGATCTCCTTGATCAACACCGACATTAAGATTTACGCCAAGGCTATAGCAAACCGATTAAATCACTCCCTCCTTAACCTAATAAATAATGATCAAATTGGATTTGTTATTAACCGGCAATCCGTCGATGGCACAAGGAGATTGATTAATCTTATAAAATTGATTAATTCTAAGAAATCTAGAGCAACTATCATCTCCCTCGATGCCGAGAAGGCATTCGACCGCCTAAATTGGGTATACTTATTTGCAACCCTTCATAAATTCGGCTTCCAATCAAGAATTCTGTCTAGCATCTCAGCCCTTTATTCCAACCCCACCGCAAAGATATACGTTAATAATCACCTGTCCCCGTCCTTTAAAATCTCCAATGGCACTAGACAGGGATGCCCACTTTCACCCCTCCTCTTTGTCCTAGCCATAGAGCCTTTGGCTCAGCTTATAAGGGATGACCCAGACATTCAAGGCATTGTAGCGGGCTCTAGAGAGTATAGAATTAGCCTTTTTGCGGACGACATAATCCTAACAGTTTCAAATCCCTCCACGTCAATTATGAAAATTCAAAGCTTGCTTTCAACTTTCTCCAAGGTATCTTACTTCAAGATAAACAAATCCAAATCGAAAATCCTGCCATTAAATCTAAACCCTTCCCTCATCAACAACATTAAACAAATAACACCCTGGTCTTGGTCATATGACTACATAACCTATCTGGGCTTGAAATTTTCTAGTTCTATCTCCTCCCTGATCCCGGTTAATTTAGCCTCTCTTCACAAATCTATTTCCAAAGACATGTCCTCATTTGGAGACAAAGGCCTCTCATGGTGGGGGAGGATTATCACTTTTAAATCCTACATCCTCCCAAAAATCCTGTATGTATTTCGATCATTGCCATTACCGATCTCAGTCCCTTACCTAACAAGTTTACAAACCCGCACCAATAACTTTATATGGGGCAATAGAAAGGCGAGGATTGCCACCAATATCCTTTATAATAACAAAAGATTTGGTGGTGCAGGCTTGCCTAACATCTCGGCATATTACCAGTCCTTTCTAATCAAACAGAGTCTATTCTGGTGGCCCCTTCCAGATCCCCCAGCTTGGTGTGAGCTGGAACGATTTCTTAATAAAAATATCCCACCTTATCACCTAATCCTAGATGCAATCCTACTTAAAAAAACACCCTCTCTTTCCCACCCCATATTTAGTGCTACGTTGGACGCCTGGAAATTACTTTCCAAACAAAAACGGGGCTCAAACAAATTTACTTTCCTTAAAAATCTCCCACTCCAATTAATTTGCACCCTTTACAATCAAGATATTGATTCCATTTGGGCAACACATGGCGTTAAAAGAGTTAAAGACCTTTATAATGAAAACATCCACATCCCTTTCACCCTAATAAAAGAGAGATTCAATGTCTCATCTTCTTCATTCTGTCAGTACATTATACTTAAAGACCTAATTGAAAAATTTCTTTCAACCAAGCCAAACTTATCAGAACCCGCAGCTAACCTCATAATCAACATAAACCATAATATTTTTTGGAGCACCTCATATACATGTGGTTAAATAAAAGCCAAGTGTTTGTCAGATCCCATAATCTGCTGAGATGGGAGAAAGAACTTCATATAGCCCCAGAGTCAGCAGATTGGGAACAGGCTTGCTCCATTTCCTATGCCGCCACTATCTCCATGTCTCTTCAGGAGGCCCATCACAAAATGTTGACTAGATGGTACTATACTCCAGCTAGACTTTCCAAGATAAATCCGGAAAATCTGTCAACTTGCTGGAGGGGATGCGGCCAATATGGTAACTTACTTCATATATTCTGGAACTGCCCTCTAATCAAACCCCTTTGGAATGACATATCAGCCTTAATCAATTCACTACTTCCCAAACCCATTACTCTGTCACCTCAACTAGCCCTCTTATCATTAAACTCAGACGACATTGAGCATTTCTCTATTCCTTTAGTGATCCACATCTTACTAGTCACTAAAAACTCTATTGCCTTTAATTGGAAAAGACCAGATCCTCCCAAAATCCAAGACATTATCGAAAAAATTACCCACCATAAAGCTTTCGAACAAAAAATAGCTCAGGTGAATAATAAGTTTGACAAATATACCAGAAAATGGTCCAGATGGATTACTCTATTCCCTTAATGCTTACCAAAGGTATTATACAGCATTACCTTACTCTGTTCTTTTTTAATTTTTTTTTTTTATCTATTTGTATTCAATGCCTTTGTTGATATTGAGTTATTGAGATGTTTGTAAAAGTTAACTTGTTGCTTTCTACCCTATGGGTTTCAAGGACCACATGGTCCCTTTTTCCCTTTCTGTCTTTCCCCTCCCTGCCCTTCCCTTCTTTATCTTCCCTTCCCATTGTTATATAAAACCCTAATAAAAGTTTTTGGAAAACAAAAAGTCAAATGGCGCTCCTTCCCTTCTGAGCCCTGCCGTGCACCCATACAGTGGTTTATGACCACATATGAGGTATCTATGTACTCAGGAGAAATTGCCCAACAAATTTTAGGATCTATTTTATCCTGTTGCCCATGTAAAAATGAAAAAATTAATGCTAAAAGAAAATTTTTGTTGGAAAAATTAAAATGTCCATTTTTTCCTTCCACGTTGCTTTAGTTCCTGTGAAGCACCTGAAGGGTTAATAATCTTCTTGAATGTAGTTTTGAGTAGCTTGAGGGGTGCAGTTTTTATAATGGTGTCACTTTTGGGTATTTTCTGCCATATAGACCACTCAAAGTGACTTCAAATGTGAGGTGGTCCCTAAAAAATGGTTTTGTAAATTTTGCTGTAAAAATGAGAAATCGCTGGTCAACTTTTAACCCTTATAACTTCCTAACAAAAAAAAATGTTGTCCCAAAATTGTGCTGATGTAAAGTAGACATGTGGGAAATGTTATTTATTAACTATTTTGTGTCACATAACTCTCTGGTTTAACAGAATAAAAATTCAAAATTTGAAAATTACGAAATTTTCAAAATTTTCGCCAAATTTCCATTTTTTCACAAATAAACGCAAAAATTATCGACCTAAATTTACCACTAACATGAAGCCCAATATGTCACAAAAAAACAATCTCAGAATCGCTAGGATCCGTTGAAGCGTTCCTGAGTTATTACCTCATAAATGGACACTGGTCAGAATTGCAAAAAATGGCAAGGTCTTTAAGGTCAAAATAGGCTGGGGGTGAAGGGGTTAACATCTGAAATGCATAATTATTTGACCTATTATTGCACTCTATATTTCCTCCCAAGCAGGTTAGACCAGTTGGTACTCATTTATAACCAATATGCACACATTTATGGCTTGATATATTTGGTGTATTTAACCCTATATGTGTTTGGGTATTTTTGCATTGTTATAAAAATCTATATGTTTCTATGTACCTTGCCACTTGGACATATGGGATTGTTGATATCTTGTGAGTATTATACCATGTATCTATGAGACACAGACATGGTCCACTATGGACTAGTATTTTAATTGGTTTTAAAGCAGTGTTTTTTCTGTTTGTAGTGTAATGTTCAATAAAATTTATCTTTGATACTATTTCTTGGTGATCCCTATTTTTGTTTGCATACACTCTTTTTCTGTTGTGTTCATGGGGTTAACAATACAATAATTAAAGCAGCAAAATAAGATAAGATGACCCTGCTCGTGAGAGCTTACAATCTACAATGAGGTGGGGGAGATACAAAGTACAGGTGTGTATATACAATGGTGTATTTACAATGATGGTCCAGCCATCTTGAGGGAGTGAGGGATGGATGGAGATAGTGAATGGGCTACATGCACACACTTACACCTAGAATGACTTTGATTAGTGAACGTGATAGGCCGCTCTGAACAAATGTGTTTTGAGGGAGCGTCTGAAACCATGCAAATTGTAGATAGTCCTAATTTTTTGGGGTAGAGCATTCCAGAGGATTGGCGCAGCGCGGGAGAAGTCTTGGAGTCGGGAGTGGGAGGTACGGATTAGTGCAGAGGTTAGCCGAAAGTCATTTGCAGAGCGCAGCAGTCGGTTAGGCCGATAGATAGAAATGAGGGAGGAGATGTAGGGGGGTGCTGCACTGTGGAGAGCTTTGTGGGTGAGAACCAGTACTTTGAATTGGATCCTATAATGAATGGGCAGCCAATGTAAGGACTGGCGAAGAGCGGACGCGTCCGAGTACCGATTAGCCAGATGGATGACACTGGCTGCAGCATTCAGTATGGACTGGAGAGGGGATAGTCAAGTAATGGGGAGGCCAAGTAATAGAGCATTGCAGTAGTCCAGGCGGGAGTGGATCAATGCTACAGTGAGGGTTTTTGTTGTTTCCATGGTGAGAAAAGGGCGGATTCTAGAGATGTTCTTTAGTTGTAGGCGGCAAGAGCGGGCAAGAGATTGTATATGGGAGGTGAAGGAGAGATTGGTTTCAAACATAACACCCAGACAGCGAGCCTGTTGCCGGGGTGTTATTATGGTGCCGCCCACGGAGAGGGAAATGTCAGATTTAGGGAGGTTAGTAGATAGCGGGAACAGAAGAAGTTCAGTTTTGGAGAGGTTGAGTTTCAGATAGAGAGCGGACATGATGTTGGAGACTGCGGACAGTCAGTGGCGTTCTGTAGTACAGCGGGGGTAAGGTCGGGGGATGACGTGTATAGTTGTGAAAAAATAACCGTGTGCACAACCAAGAAGGTGCCAGAGTAGGTTCCCAAACCGTATCTAATAGAAAATGAACTCGGCACTCAACTTTAGTATAGTGAGAATAAAGATTTTTATTCACAGTAGTAACACGAAACGTTTCGGTCCTATATCATGGACCTTCATCAGTCACTACATTTATAAAAACAGAAGAAAAAATTATATTAACAAAATAAAGTATGTACAATCAAAATTTTGGTCAATAGTAAAGGTAGAGAGTAGTTGTATACAATGCTTCAGGAGATTTAGGGAGCAATCATAGGTCAGAGTTGTATCAGAGGTATCACAAAGGCAGAAAGAATATATATGGTGAGGACATACCAGATACTACTGGGAAGGGGGTTGATCCACATAGGGAAGAAAGAAAGGGCTGGATATAGCTGTAGGTGAAAATAAGATAAACGTAAGTGCCGATAGTCAGTGGCGTTCTGTAGTACAGCGGGGGTAAGGTCGGGGGATGACGTGTATAGTTGTGAAAAAATAACCGTGTGCACAACCAAGAAGGTGCCAGAGTAGGTTCCCAAATACTGATGCTGCAAGCCTGTTATGTATTCCTATCGCTTTAAGCTAATGTATAAGATCGCAATATTTATTGCTGTAAACTCCTTTATGCTTGTACTAACATGCCTCTCTTTCATTCACTTTAGAGCCGCTTGTATTAAACACTATAATGCTGCCACGTCATCCTGTTGGGCACATCTCCATCAGCACGCCGCTCCTTTACTCCTCCCACCTGTAGGACGGCCTCTGGTTACCTAGTATTCACTTGGAACACATGTCCATTAACTTCCTGCCACCTCACTTCCTGTCTAATGCTCTGTTTGACTGACACTATAGTCCCGCCTCTTCCTCTCATATACATGCTGCTTTCTAGCTTTCTCTGCACTCAGACTAGCGGTGGACACCGCGTCCAATGCAGAGACCTATCCTCACTACCGGACTCCTTCACAACAGGTCAGTCACAGACAAGTATAGCGGCTCCACCGCTTCACCATCATATTGATAGTTGTGATATTTATGGTATCTATGTTTTGCACTGTTTCTACAGGTTACTAGTGCAATAGAGGCATTGTCCTCTTCCTCATCTCACCCCACCAATACAGGGTATGTCACATCTACAGGCATAGGCACAAAATCTACTTATACATAAAAGTATATCGGCACTTACGTTTATCTTATTTTCACCTACAGCTATATCCAGCCCTTTCTTTCTTCCCTATGTGGATCAACCCCCTTCCCAGTAGTATCTGGTATGTCCTTACCATATATATTCTTTCTGCCTTTGTGATACCTCTGATACAACTCTGACCTATGATTGCTCCCTAAATCTCCTGAAGCATTGTATACAACTACTCTCTACCTTTACTATTGACCAAAATTTTGATTGCACATACTTTATTTTGTTAATATAATTTTTTCTTCTGTTTTTATAAATGTAGTGACTGATGAAGGTCCATGATATAGGACCGAAACGTTTCGTGTTACTACTGTGAATAAAAATCTTTATTCTCACTATACTAAAGTTGAGTGCCGAGTTCATTTTCTATTTGACGTGTATAGTTGTGTCATCAGCATAAAGATGGTACTGAAAGCCAAATCTGCTGATGGTCTGTCCAATTGGGGCCGTGTAGAGAGAGAAGAGAAGGGGGCCAAGGACTGAGCCCTGGGGTACACCGACAGGAGAGGAAGAGGAGATGACGTGGAGCCAGAGAACAAAACACTGAAGGAGCGGTCAGAAAGATAGGAAGAGAACCAGGAGAGAACAGTGTCCTTAATACCTAGTGACTGGAGCCTAGACAGTAGGAGACGGTGGTCAACCGTGTCGAAAGCTGCAGAAAGGTCGAGAAGAATGAGCAGAGAGTGGTCACCGTTACGCTTTGCTGTCAGAAGGTCATTGGTCATTTTGATGAGTGCAGTTTCAGTCGAATGTGGGGGGCGGAAGCCGGACTGTGAAGGGTCTAGGAGGGAGTGAGTGGAGAGGTAACGGGTGAGGCGGGAGTAGACTTGGCGCTCCAAAAGTTTAGAGATGAAGGGGAGATTGGAGACCGGTCTGTAGTTGTTTGTGCAGGAAGGGTAGAGAGCGGATTTCTTTAGTAATGGAGTAATGATGGAGTGTTTGAAGGAGGATGGGAAAATGCCAGAGGAGAGTGAGAGATTAAAGATTTTACCAGAAAAATACTTGGAACTCAAATTGTGGAAAATCAGTAAATTCCTTTTATTTTGCATCCGGACAAACTGTATATTGAACGTTTTCGGTCCCCATTAGGACCTTCATCAGAATTTTTACAAAAGGTCACTGGGAAATTCATAGACAAAAGAAAATAATTTATACACGTGTGATTAGATGCAAATTTACAAGTGTCACATAGATATAAAACAATTCATGTACAAAAAAAGGTTTATCATCAGCAGGAGACGGACAGGAAGGTAATGGCTGTGGAGATTTCAGAGTTGGGTGAACAATGCATACTAGTGATTCCCAAGCTGGATAGGTGGTCAAGGAATGTAGAGCTGTGATAAGACTCCAAATGAGCTCAATAGAGTGTATGCAGGATTCAGTAAAGGAAACCATCTCTAGGTTCTATTTCTGATAAGCAACAAGCTATAGCCATGAAAAAAGGTATCAAAGGGATCATTGTGCTGAAAGGGTAAAAAAAGAACATATAAAAACATAATAAAGACACCTTATTAGGAAATACCTCGGATATAATCCAATGCAAAGGAGGTCAAAGTAACCCACAGTCTGTCAAACTAGGAGACAAAAAGGTAAGTATAGCAATGTGGAAAAAGAGCAGGGTTACAAGGAGAAATTAAAACCCTGAAGTTCTAACAGTTCTCGTATGTGACAAATGGACTAGGTGGTTACCTGGAGCGCTGGAAATATGTATGGAAAGCACTACATTTAATGGACAGGAGTCCTACAGCAGCGAGTGAGAACTGGAAATAAAATGTAGGTACATTGTAAACTCGACTCTCAACTAAGAACATGAGTAACATCGCGACCATAAGTGTCCCTGGCTATCAGGGAAGGCAGCGCATCAGTGTAAGAGCACAGAGCTCAGCTGGAAAGCGCTAACAAATGGGAAGGAAGGATCACCATATGCTGGGAGCAGGGAGTACGGCTAAGAGCCTCGTCTCCCCCGGGTTACCTGTGTGTGAGGATCAGCTGGGTGCAGTGAGAAATCGCCGCCGTTCAGAGAAGGACGCTCTGGGAAGTGAGAACTTCCGGGTATAAGACCTGGTGGTGGGAGGGGCTTAGCTGCGTCATCGCGGTCATGTGACCTAGCGGTGAGAGGGGCTTAGCCGCGTCATCACGGTCATGTGACCTCCGTGAGTCGCATGTGAAGAGAGAGTGGATACAGCCTGGAGGCGTAATAGTGGGTGTGTGGATGGCAGCCAATCGGCAGTGCCAAACGGGGCATGTGATGTATGTACAATTGTTTGTAGAACGGCACGTAATAAAAATAGGAGATCAGTTATAGATGGAGCAGATAGATTGTGCCTGCGCAGCCCAGTGTGAGGGATGAACGAGCTGCTGTAATGGTGTATACAATATGTATATTATATGAGCAGATATATAATGGGACAGTTCCTGTTGCGAATTCCTAGTTCCTAAAGGAAACAGAGACCAAGAGAGTTGGAATTGTAAGATAAGAGCAGTATAGTTAGAATAACGCTAATGACAGCTAGGAGAGGGTGACAGGATGAGCTGTAATAAGAGCCATATGAGGCATGTGTTGGAGTGCATATACTCAGGGCTGCCACTAGGAATTTCGGGGCCCCATACTGGCAAAATTTTCGGGGCTCCCTTGAGACTCCACACAGGCTCCACCCCAGCCTCACCTCCACCCCAGCCTCGCCTTCACCCCTCGAACTGTCCACAGTCCCACCACTCTCTCTTGGAAAAACTCCACTTCTCACCAATCACACATATAACCAGCAGCTCTAGTTTTGGCCAAAAGATTTTTTTAAGCTGCCACCATAACACATTAGACACTTTTGGCCGGGCCCTACTCTACTGTAACCTATTAAATATTTGTTAAAATATCCAATACAATTTAGGTATATTTTTATTTATTTTTCAATTTTTAAAATGACCAATAATATCACATACAAGGATCAAATACCACTGCACCATGACCAGACCACATACAGTTAGGTCCATAAATATTTGGACAGAGACAACATTTATCTAATTTTGGTTCTAGACATTACCACAATGAATTTGAAACAAAACAAATCAGATGCAGTTGAAGTTCAGACTTTCAGCTTTCATTTGAGGGTATCCACATTAAAATTGGATGAAGGGTTTAGGAGTTTCAGCTCCTTAACATGTGCCACCCTGTTTTTAAAGGGACCAAAAGTAATTGGACAAATGACTCCAAGGCTATTTCATGGACAGGTGTGGGCAATCCCTTTGTTATGTCATTCTCAAATAAGCAGATGAAAGGGCCGGAGTTGATTTGAGGTGTGGTGTTTGCATTTGGAAGGTTTTGCTGTGAAGGAAACATGTGGTCACAGGAGCTCTCCATGTAGGTGAAACAAGCCATCCTTAAGCTGCAAGAACAGAAAAAAACCCATCCAAGAAATTGCTACAACATTAGAAGTGGCAAAATCTACAATTTGGTACATCCTGAGAAAGAAAGAAAGCACTGGTGAACTCATCAATCCAAAAAGACCTGGGAGCCCACGGAAGACAACAGTGGTGGATGATCGCCGCATACTTTCTTTGGTGAAGAAGAACCCGTTCACAACATCAACTGAAGTCCAGAACACTCTCAGTGAAGTAGGTGTATCTGTCTCTAAGTCAACAGTAAAGAGAAGACTCCATGAAAGTAAATACAAAGGGTTCACATCTAGATGCAAACCATTCATCAATTCCAAAAATAGACAGGCCAGAGTTAAATTTGCTGAAAAACACCTCCAGAAGCCAGCTCAGTTCTGGAAAAGTATTCTATGGACAGATGAGACAAAGATCAACCTGTACCAGAATGATGGGAAGCCAAAAGTTTGGAGAAGAAAGGGAACGGCACATGATCCAAGGCACACCACATCCTCTGTAAAACATGGTGGAGGCAACGTGATGGCATGGCCATGCATGGCTTTCAATGGAACTGGGTCACTTGTGTTTATTGATGACATAACAGCAGACAAGAGTAGCCGGATGAATTCTGAAGTGTACCGGGATACACTTTCAGCCCAGATTCAGCCAAATGCTGCAAACTTGATTGGACGGCGCTTCATAGTACAGATGGATAATGACCCCAAGCATACAGCCAAAGCTACACAGGAGTTCATGAGTGCAAAAAAGTGGAACATTCTTCAATGGCCAAGTCAATCACCAGATCTTAACCCAATTGAGCATGCATTTCACTTGCTCAAATCCAGACTTAAGAGGGAAAGACCCACAAACAAGCAAGACCTGAAGGCTGCGGCTGTAAAGGCCTGGCAAAGCATTAAGAAGGAGGAAACCCAGCGTTTGGTGATGTCCATGGGTTCCAGACTTAAGGCAGTGATTGCCTCCAAAGGATTCGCCACAAAATATTGAAAATAAAAATATTTTGTTTGGGTTATGTTTATTTGTCCAATTACTTTTGACCTCCTAAAATGTGGAGTGTTTGTAAAGAAATGTGTACAATTCCTACATTTTCTAACACATATTTTTGTTCAACCCTTCAAATTAAACGTTACAATCTGCACTTGAATTCTGTTGTAGAGGTTTCATTTCAAATCCAATGTGGTGGCATGCAGAGCCCAACTCGCGAAAATTGTGTCACTGTCCAAATATTTCTGGCCCTGACTGTATTACCACCACATAGTGACCTATAATACCACATACAAGGGACAAATACCACCGCACCATGTCCAGACCACAAATTACCACCACATAGTGACTGAATACTACAATACTGATCAGTAATAAAAAAAAAAACACAATACTATCACCATAAGTGCCATATACACAGGAGATCTGTACTTAGTATGCAATGTCTGTGTACAGGTAATACAGTAATCACCGGTGACATTGTACACAGGAGCTCTGTATATAGTATACAGTGTATAGTGTCAGTGTACAGGTAACACTGTCTCACCAGTGACGTCTCTAGGTGAAGTCCTTCATCTTTGCTTTTCATCTTTTATCCAGCACAGACCGCCATCACGTCTTCCAGCCAGGGCTCGTCTCTGCAGGAAATAACACAGTTATCTAGAGCTCCACATGCAGAACACATTACTTATTATTTTTCCCAACTTCTAAACTACACCAGATGAAGAAAAAAAAGCAACATAGTGTCGCTCTGTACAGTAACAGGACCACCCCCAATTTAAAACAGTATTCTCAAAAAAATAAAATACATCATTGCAGTAATAATATCCCTTAATTAGCCCCTATGATAATAATATCCCTCATCCTGGCCCCGTGTGTCTCATTCCTGGCCTCAGCCTTATGTTCTCCTATCCTGCCCTCATGAGTATCTATTCTGCCCCATATGATCTCCCCATCCTACCCCATCTGTCTCCAACCCTGCCCCATGTCTTTTATCCTGCCCCCAGTGTCTCCAATCCTGCCCCCAGTGCCTCCAATCCTGCCTCCAGAGCCTCCGATCCTGCCCCCAGTGCCTCCAATCATGCCCCCAGTGTCTCCAATCCTGCCCCAAGTGTCTCCAATCCTGCCCTGTCCCAATCCTGCCCTTTCTCCATCCTGCCCCCAGTGTCTCCAATAATGCCTCCATGTCTTTCATTCTGCCCATTGTCTGTATGGCCAATCCTGCCCCCAGTGTCTCCAATCCTGCTCCGTCTCCATTCTGCCCCCAGTGTCTCCAATCCTGCCTCCAGTGTCTCCAATCCTGCTCTGTCTCCATTCTACCCCCAGTGTCTCCAATCCTGCCCCCAGTGACTCCAATCCTGCTTCCAGTGCCTCCAATCATGCCCCCAGTGTCTCCAATCCTGCCCCCAGTGTCTCCAATCCTGCCTCTTCTCCATCCTGCCCTGTCTCCAATCCTGCCCCCTTTCTCTCATTCTGCCATCAGAGTCTCCAATAATGCCTCCATGTCTTTCATTCTGCCCCCTATCTGTATGGCCAATCCTTTCTGAGCAGAGACTTCCTCTGGTGGTTACAGACAGTACTGAACCTTTCAGCGAGGAGTGGCAATCTGGAATCACGGACTGGTCTGATATAAGGGAGGTTGCCGGTGATCAATTGTTCTTGTCTCAATTGTGGTTCCTGGTTCATTTGGAGGTTTGCTGGAGTCCTGCCTGCATCTCCTGCTTTCAGATAAGATATTTTTTGCTTTTCTTTTTGTGCTTGCTTTTTGCATTGTTTTCTGCACTTTTGTGGAGGTCAGCCGGGTCCCCTCCTGGGGCCTGAGCTCCTCACAGTTTTTTTGCAGCCACTGTTATGTGCTCATTTGCTTTTTCCTGTTTTTTCAGCGGCTGCGGCTTGGTTTTTGTTCACACTGAGAATTGATTTAGTGGGTGGCGAGATCGTGTGATCTCAGTATTCTTGTAATCAGAATTGTTGGATTTTTGTAGGGTTTTCTGGTTTGCAGAAAGTAATCTCTCCTGTTCTATCCTATTTAGTCAGCTTGTGGCCCCAGCATTTGCTAAGTCTATTTTCTCCCTGTGTTTGTGTTTTCATCTTGTCTAACCGCCATTATATGTTTGGGGGCTTCCTATTTTCTTTGGGGATCTGCTCCGGGGCAGATAGCTTTCATCTTTCTGAATTTAGGTGTAGTTATCTCTCAGGCTGTGACGAGGCGTCTAGGATCAACGTAGGAATGCTCCACGGCTACCTCTAGTTGTGTCGTTAGTTTAGGAATCTGCAACCCATCAGTTACCAACATCTCAGGTGTTCAGCTGCCCTGCTGTTGTTCCTGTCCTCCTCAGCTACCAAAACATAACACTGCCCCCAGTGTCTCCAATCCTGCTCCGTCTCCATTCTGCCCCCAGTGTCTCCCATTCTGCCCCGTCTCCATCCTTCCCCGTCCAGTCTTCATTCTGCCCCCAGTCCTGCCCAGTCTCCATCCTGCCCCGTCTCCATCCTGATTCCTGCCCAGTCTCCATTCTGCCCCGTCTCCATTCTGCCCCAGTCCTGCCCATCTCCATTCTGCCCCCAGTCCTGCCCACTCTCCATTCTGCCCCCAGTCCTTCCCGATCTCCATTCTGCCCCCAGTCCTGCCCGATCTCCATTCTGCCCCAGTCCTGCCCACTCTCCATTCTGCCCCCAGTCCTGCCCCATCTCCATTCTTCCCCCAGTCCTGCCCCATCTCCATTCTGCCCAAAGTGCTGCCCTATCTCCATTCTGCCCCAAGTCCTGCCCAGTCTCCATTCTGCCCCGTCCTGCCCCATCTCCATTCTGCCCCCAGTCTTGCCCCATCTCCATTCTGCCCCAGTCCTGCCCACTCTCCATTCTGCGCCCAGTCCTGCCCCATCTCCATTCTGCCCCCAGTCCTGCCCCATCTCCATTCTGCCCCAGTCCTGCCCACTCTCCATTCTGCCCCCAGTCCTGCCCCATCTCCATTCTGCCCCCAGTCCTGCCCCATCTCCATTCTGCCCCCAGTCCTGCCCACTCTCCATTCTGCTGCGGGCCCGCATGGTAATAGAGTAACTGTACCTGCGTCCTGGGGGCGGGCATTGGGGCCCGATCGGTAGGTGATCTGCTGATCGAGCCCCATATGCCAGTCAGGGCTGTAATGCCCTGATGGCGGCCCTGCATATACTCTACCATAAATTGTGATTCAGGTGCCCAGTGTGAAGGTGAATGAAGGGCTAACGATTCTAGGAGGAAAAGGAAAATTCATTAAAATAGAGAATATACACAAAAAATTTGAGAACAAGCAAAAATCACTGGGAAACTATAGAAGCTAAGAGCATATAAGGTTATCAAAGCAATTGGAAAACCATAAGAGAAGAGGATTACGGTCCACTATGTAAACAGAATCTGAATATCACCTTTATAGAAAAGGTGTGATATCATAGTCCCTATTGAGACCTTTGGGCTCCAATGTCTGCAAAGTGTAAATCCAATAGGTCTCCCTCTTTTTTAATCTGTTAAGTCTACTCTGACCTCGCCCGTTGGGGTCAATCTGCTCAAGGACTTGGAATCTTAACTGCGAAATATTGTGATTCAGACTGTGAAAATGGGATGGGAGAGGCAGATGAAGTTTTTTGCACCGGATGTTGGACTTATGTTGTGAGATGCGATCCCTAACGGTCTGGGTAGTCTCACCAACATAGGCCAAACCGCATGGGCACTTAATCACATACACCACATATGATGAATCGCATGTAAAGAAACCCTTAATGGGAATTCTTGTACCAGTATGGGGGTGAGACACCTCAGAGCCCTTCTGGATGTTGTTGCATTGCAAGCAACCAAGGCAGTAAAAAGTACCCTGTCTTGGTGTCTGCAAAAAGGTCTGTCTTAGTACCGTGATTTTAGAGCCCACATCTGCTCTGACTAGACGATCCCTTAAGTCCTGGCACGGCAATAACAAGAGAGCACTGGTGATTTGAACTCTGGAATATTAGAATAGCACTTAGAAAGCATATGCCAATGCCTTCTAATGGAAGATTGTACCATATTAGAGATGGGATGGTACGTGCTGACAAATGCAATCCTGCCCTGGTTGTTGGAGGACCTGGAGGAAGGGGCATTAATCTTGGCCTTTGTCAGTATCTCCTGTGGGTAACCCCTGGCTGAGAATTTTTGTTCCATTTCAGTCAATCGTCTGGACTTAACATTGGCATCGGATACAATTCTCTCCACCCTATTGAATTGAGATTTTGGAATTGAGTTTGTGATTGCTGGAGGATGGCAGCTGTTAAAATGCAATAGACTGCGTGTTATGTTTCGGTAGCTGAGGAGTGCAGGTAAAAAAGGCAATACACCAGAGCAGTTGGAATCTATGAGATTGCAGTACCCTGACTAACCACCACAACTAGAGGCAGCCGTGGAGCGTTCCTACGTTGGTCCTAGACGCCTCGTCACAGCCTGAGAAACTAACTACACCTAAAGATAGAAATAGGAAAGCTATCTGCCCCGGAGCAGAACCCCAAAGATAATAGAAAGCCCCCAAACATGTAATGGCGGTTAGACAAGAGGAAATACTGACACAGAAAGAAAATAGTATGAGCAAAAGCTGGGGCCCAAACTATCTAAATAGAAAAGGATAGGAAGAGTATTTACTGCAATCCCAGAAAACCCTGAAAAGCACCAACTCTACTAATTTCAAAATCACCTGAGATCACACGACCTCTACCACCTAAATTAGCTCTCTGGTGTAACAAAATCAAAACAGCAGCCACTGAAAAAACTGGAAAAAGCAAAAGAACAAAACTCAGTGGCTGAACTAAACTGAGAGGGCAGAAGCCCCCGGAGGGGACCCTGAAGGCCCCCAAAGAAGTGCAGGACAAAATGCAAAAATATAGCACAAACACAAAAGAAGAAAAAGTCTTATCTGTTAGCAGGAGATGCAGACACGACACAGCAGGCTACAAGGGAAACTGGAATGAAGGATTCAGACCAGAACAATTGATCACCGGCAACCCTGATGGGAAAATGACTCCCTTATATAAGACCAGTCAGTAACACCTGATTCCCAGTCCTCACAATCTTCACTAGCACCGCTTGTAACCACCAGAGGGAGCCTCTGCTCAGAACTCATCTCAAACCCATTCACAACAGTACCCCCCCTTGAGGAGGGGTCACCGAACCCTCATTTGAGCAACCAGGTCGGTCAGGATGAGTTCTATGATACGCACGGATAAGTCTCCCAGCATGGATGTCCGAAGCAAACACCCAAGAATTGTCCTCCTGACCATAACCTCTCCATTTAACCAAATACTGGAGTTTCCGTCTAGAAAAACGAGAATCCAATATTTTCTCAACCACATACTCCAGATTGCCCTCAACCAAAACAGGGTCAGGAGGCACAGCAGCAGGAACCACTGGCTCAACAAACCTCTTCAACAAGGACTTGTGGAACACGTTATGGATCTTAAATGTCCCTGGAAGAAGCAAACGAAAAGAAACAGGATTAATAATCTCCATGATCTTATAAGGTCCAATGAACCTAGGCTTAAATTTAGGAGATGCTACTCTCATAGGAATATTCCTTGAGGACAACCAGACCAAGTCCCCCACTTTAAACCGAGGACCATCAGTCCTATGCCGGTTAGCAAACCGCTGGGCCCTCTCCTGAGAGAGGGACAACCTCTCCACTACCTGGTCCCAAATCTGTTGCATACGCTCCACAACAGAGTCAACACCTGGACAGACAGAAGCCTCCGTCTGTCCTGAAGAAAATCGAGGGTGAAACCCAGAATTACAGAAAAACGGAGGCATCAAAGTGGCAGAGCTAGCCCTATTATTAAGAGCAAACTCAGCCAAAGGCAAAAAAGAGACCCAGTCATCCTGATCAGCAGACACAAAGCATCTTAGATAAGTCTCCAATGTCTGGTTTGTTCTCTCAGTTTGACCATTGGTCTGAGGATGAAATGCCGAGGAGAAAGACAATTGAACACCCAGTTTAGAACAAAAAGTCCTCCAAAATCTGGAAACAAACTGGACTCCTATGTCAGACACAATGTTCTCAGGAATGCCGTGTAAACGAACCACGTGCTGAAGGAACAACGGCACCAATTCAGAGGAGGAGGGCAACTTAGGTAATGGCACAAGATGTATCATTTTGGAAAACCTATCACAAATTACCCAGATGGTGGTCATTCTCTGAGAAACAGGAAGATCGGAAATGAAATC
The DNA here is from genome assembly GCA_033576555.1 of Oophaga sylvatica. NCBI lineage: Eukaryota > Metazoa > Chordata > Amphibia > Anura > Dendrobatidae > Oophaga > Oophaga sylvatica. The sequence continues at coordinate 48,367 of JARQOD010003149.1, read as the reverse complement.
CATAGAGATATGGGTCCATGGTCTCTTGGGCACAGGCAATGGCATCAACAAACCACTAGAGCGAGAGCAAGGCTTGGAGCGAGAGCAAGTCCCGCAGGACTGCACAAATTCCCTGACATCACGAGACAAGGTAGGCCACCAAAAGGACCGACTAACCAAGTCTCTGGTACCAAAAATTCCGGGATGCCCAGCCAATGCGGAACAATGAATCTCAGACATCACACTCTTTTTCCATTGGTCCGGGACAAACAATTTTCCAACAGGGCAGCGCTCGGGCCTATCCTCCTGACACCCCTCCAGAGCAAGTCTCAAATTGGGCGAGATGGCGGAAAGAACTACACCCTCTTTCAAAATAACAGAAGGATCAGATAACTCAGGAGAGTCCGCAAGGAAACTCCTCGAGAGTGCATCCGCCTTAACATTCTTAGTGCCAGGAAGAAAGGAAACCACAAAATTAAAACGTGTGAAAAACAAGGCCCACCTGGCCTGTCTAGGATTGAGTCGCTTGGCAGATTCCAGATAAACCAGATTCTTATGGTCCGTAAGGACCACCACCTGATGTTTGGCTCCCTCCAGCTAATGTCTCCACTCTTCAAAAGCCCACTTCATGGCCAATAACTCCCGATTACCCACGTCATAATTACGTTCAGTAGGAGAAAATTTTCGAGAGAAAAAGGCACAAGGGTTACTTTTAGAGGTCTCTGGATCTTTTTGGGACAAAACGGCACCTGCCCCAATTTCAGAGGCATCAACCTCCACCTGAAATGGCAGAGAAACATCAGGCTGCCGTAGAACAGGAGCAGAAGTGAATCTCTGCTTAAGTTCCTGAAATGCAGAGACTGCCTCAGGAGGCCAATTCACCACATCAGAACCCTTTCTGGTCAAATCAGTTAATGGTTTAACAATAATCGAGAAATTACCAATAAATTTACGATAAAAATTGGCAAAACCCAAAAATCTCTGAAGAGCCTTTAATGAAGTAGGTTGGACCCAATCACAGATGGCCTGAACCTTGACCGGGTCCATTTCAATAACAGATGGGGACAAAATGAATCCCAGAAATGAGATCCTCTGTACGCCAAAAAGACACTTTGATCCCTTCACATACAGAGCATTCTCTCTCAAAATCTGGAATACAGTTCGAACATGTTTCACATGAGAGTCCCAGTCATTAGAAAAAATCAAGATATCATCCAAATAAACAATCAGAAATTTGTCCACAAAATCCCTGAAAATGTCATTCATGAAGGACTGGAAGACGGAAGGAGCATTAGTGAGCCCAAAGGGCATCACTAGGTACTCAAAATGCCCTTCAGGGGTATTGAATGCCGTCTTCCATTCATCCCCGTGCTTAATGCGAATAAGGTTATACGCCCCCCTGAGGTCAAGCTTGGTAAACCAAGTAGCGTTTTTCACCCTGGAAAACAGGTCAGAAATCAAGGGTAACGGGTATTGATATTTCACAGTAATATTGTTCAAGAGACGATAATCAATACACGGCCTTAATGAACCATCTTTTTTGGCCACAAAGAAAAAACCGGCACCTAAGGGTGAAGAGGATGGTCTGATATGACCCTTCTCCAATGATTCCTTGATATAAGACCGCATAGCGTCATGTTCAGGTACAGACAAGTTAAAAAGGCGACCTTTAGGGAATTTACTACCCGGCACTAATTCAATAGCGCAGTCATAGCTCCTATGGGGAGGCAAGGATGCAGATTTACTTTCGCTAAACACATCAGAAAAATCAAACAAAAAGTCAGGAACATCCTGAGCCTGGGGGGAGGCAGAAAAAACAGGAGTGTTGGTATTAACACATTGGCAGCCCCAACTGGTTACAGACACAGATTTCCAATCCAAAACAGGATTATGAGACTGCAACCAAGGGAAACCCAGCACGATAATGTCATGCAGATTATATAGAACCAAAAATTTGCAGCACTCCTGGTGATCAGGTTCAACCCTCATTATCACCTGAGTAGAAAACTGGGGTTTATTCTCAGCCAAAGGGGTAGAATCGATCCCCAGTAGGGGAATAGACTTCTGTAGGGGTATCAAGGGAAACCCACAACGTTTAACAAAATCATAATCCATCAGGTTAATAGCTGCTCCAGAATCAACGAAAGCCTGAGCAGAAAATGAGGACAGAGAGCATATCAGAGTGACAGTTAATAAAAACTTAGTCTGAACACTACCCAAGACAACTGAGCGTGCAAAACGTCTTCCCCGCTTAGGGCAGACTGAAATAGCATGAGAGGCATCACCACAGTAGAAACATAACCCATTGCGCTTTCGAAACTCATGACGCTGTGCCCCAGACACCACTCTATCACACTGCATGGGTTCAGAAGCTGGTTCACAAGGCAACACCATTCTACGCATACTTCTCCGCTCACGCAAACGTCTGTCAATTTGAATCGCTAATGACATAGAATCATTGAGACCAGAGGGGACAGGGAATCCCACCATAACATCCTTTACATTATCTGACAGACCCTTCCAGAAAAGGGCCGCCAAAGCGTCGTCATTCCATTTGGTCAGGACTGCCCACCTACGGAATCTCTGACAGTATAACTCAGCATCATCAAGCCCCTGATTTAATGCCAACAAGGCTTTTTCAGCTTGATCAGTGACATTAGGCTCATCGTACAATACCCCCAAAGCCTGAAAAAACGCATCAACATCACTCAAAACAGGATCCCCAGGTATCAGGGAAAAAGCCCAATCCTGAGGATCGCCGCGCAGGAGAGAGATGATAATTTGAACCTGCTGCGCTGCGTTTCCTGAGGACTTAGATTTTAAGGCAAAAAACAATTTACAATTATTTTTGAAATTCTGAAACTTAGCTCGATCCCCTAAAAACAAATCTGGCATGGGGATCCTAGGTTCCACAACAGGCAACCTAGCAAGATATGCAGCAATACTCCGAACCTCAGTGGCAAGCTGATCCACACGGCCAGACAACTGTGCAAACTCCATTGGGAGAAAAGATCCTCCCCAGCACCCAGAGATACAGAGGAAAAAAAAAAAAAAATGCAACAAACAGAAAAATATCTCTGACAACTCTGACAACCTTTTTTCATTCACAATATATATATTTTTTTTTTCCCTTCTGTGAGTACCATACAATTTTCAATTTTTAGGCCGGTGATACTGTTATGTTTCGGTAGCTGAGGAGTGCAGGTAAAAAAGGCAATACATCAGAGCAGTTGGAATCTATGAGATTGCAGTACCCTGACTAACCACCACAACTAAAGGCAGCCGTGGAGCGTTCCTACGTTGGTCCTAGACGCGTCGTCACAGCCTGAGAAACTAACTACACCTAAAGATAGAAATAGGAAAGCTATCTGCCCCGGAGCAGAACCCCAAAGATAATAGAAAGCCCCAAACATGTAATGGCGGTTAGACAAGAGGAAATACTGACACAGAAAGAAAATAGTATGAGCAAAAGCTGGGGCCCAAACTATCTAAATAGAAAAGGATAGGAAGAGTACTTACTGCAATCCCAGAAAACCCTGAAAAGCACCAACTCTACTAATTTCAAAATCACCTGAGATCACACGACCTCTACCACCTAAATTAGCTCTCTGGTGTAACAAAATCAAAACAGCAGCCACTGAAAAAACTGGAAAAAGCAAAAGAACAAAACTCAGTGGCTGAACTAAACTGAGAGGGCAGAAGCCCCCGGAGGGGACCCTGAAGGCCCCCAAAGAAGTGCAGGACAAAATGCAAAAATATAGCACAAACACAAAAGAAGAAAAAGTCTTATCTGTTAGCAGGAGATGCAGACACGACACAGCAGGCTACAAGGGAAACTGGAATGAAGGATTCAGACCAGAACAATTGATCACCGGCAACCCTGATGGGAAAATGACTCCCTTATATAAGACCAGTCAGTAACACCTGATTCCCAGTCCTCACAATCTTCACTAGCACCGCTTGTAACCACCAGAGGGAGCCTCTGCTCAGAACTCATCTCAAACCCATTCACAACACTGCGTCTGTCAGTGGATTTTGTAAATAGATCAATCGACAGGGACCCGTGTCTGTCCTTGTGGATCATACTATCTAAAAAGTTGATGTGCGTGGTGCTATGTTGAATGGTGAACTTGAGTTTGGGCCAGATCCCATTGATGTGTTCATCAAACTCAAGGAGTGACTCCAAAGAACCATCCCAAATACAAAAAATATCGTCTATATAGCGATGCCATGTAACTGAGTGTTTGAGAAACAGAGGGTGAGTGAAGATAAAGTCCTCTTCAAAAAATACCATATAGGCAATGGCGAAAGGAGGCGCCACATTCGAGCCCATGGCGGTGCCCTGTAATTGGACATAAAACGTGTCTTCATACATGAAGTAGTTGTCTTTGAGGACCAACTCCAACATGTCGGCGCAGAAATGCCAGATGTTAGGATTGACACCTGCCTCCCGTAAAAGTCTGTCTGTGTCCATCATACCCTTTTCGTGACTGATGGATGTATAAAGGCTTTGTTCATCCCATGTGACCAAAAGTGCAGAGGCTGAGAGGGAGCCTAAAGACTTGATGAGTTGTATGAATGCATTGGTGTCCAACAAGAAAGACTTGGTATTTTTTACATGTGGGGTCAAAATTTTTTCAGGACTATTGACAAGGGTGATAGAACCGAATCTGTAAGTGACACAATAGGTCTCCCTGGTGGTTTATGGAGCCTCTTGTGTATTTAAGATGGGCGTTATGGGGTCAGATTTGTGGAGAAAATCCCTAAGTTTTTTATGGATAGTACCTGTCTGCAAGTGATAGTCCAAGATAGGTGTGATCTTGGCCACTAGTTGGTTCAAAGGATTATGTGTGATTGCACGATAGACATTCGTATCACTCAGTTGACGGAGAACTTCCTCCATATAATCTATCTTGTCCATGATGACTGTTGCGCCACCCTTATCAGCAGGTTTGATTACCAAAGACTGATCCCTGGTTAACAGAACAAGAGATGTTTTTTCAGATGATGTAAGGTTCGCATGATAGTGTAGTTTACCCAAATTGAAATTATGGATAAGCTGATGGATGTCCCTATCAACTAGAGCCACAAAGGTTTCAATGTGAGGGTTATCCTTTGGGGGCATAAACGAGCTCTTGACCCTAAGGCCCAGGTTATGGAGCTCAAGTAAAGCCGGGAAGTACTGGCTGATTGTGTAAGAGAGGGGCTTTTTTTGAGAAATGCGCCTGTAAACGCAGGTTACGATAGAACCTTTGCAGGTCCGTACTCAACTGAAAGGTATTAAACCTGTATGATGGGCAAAACGCTGAAGAAGAGACAACTGATTAGCATCTATGTTCTTGGAGATATATTAATTACCAACGGTGGCTCCGTGGAGGAGATGTGAGGGGCTTGGGTCGGTAGTGCATGTAGTCGGACGAGAGGAAGAGAGGAGTCTGGAGACTTCTTCTTTTGTGATGGGATCAAATGTGGAAATTGAGCCAGGGGAAATGCAGGGAGGGATGGGAGTCACAGCACTTGGTAGTTGAGAGCAGATTTCCTGACGTATATCTATTTTTTCTATAAAGTGGGAGGCCAGGTCATCAGCACAAATGTCTGTGACAGGGGCTTGTGCTTTTGGCCTGAGAAGGGAGTGAAATGTGTCAAAAAGTTTCTTGGGGTTGTTGGCTAGTGAGGAGATCAGGGTGGTGAAGTAGGTCTGTTTGTCGAGGTGAAGGGCAGCGTTATAAGTTCTTAACATGAATTTAAAGTGGACGAAGTCTTCTGGTGTGCGGATTTTTCTCCATAGGCGTTCAGCACTCCTAGAGCATCGTTGGAGAAGTTGAGTTTGCGATGTGAACCAGGGCTGTTTTACTGTGTGTTTGGAAGTTCTGATGGTGAGAGGCTCTACTTGATCAAGGGTGCTTCTAAGAGTGTCGTTGTAGTGATAAACAGCCAGATCAGGACAGGAAAAAGAGGAGATTGGGGACAGTGATGAGTGTAGGGAGTCTGAAAGTGTCTGAGGGTTAATGGCTTGTAGATTTCTGAATGGGTGGTAGGTAGGAGTGGTCTGGGGTGGTCGATGATTTGTGAGCATGAAGGAGAGAATATTGTGTCAGAGAGTGGAAGCGGTGAGTTATTTAGGTGGGAGATTGAACAGAGCCGGAAAAACACCAGGTCAAGGGTGTTACCGTCCTTGTCAGAGGTTGAAAGCCATGAGAGGCCTAGAGAACTGGTTAGTGATAGAAGCTGAGATGCAGATGTGGAATTAGGGCTGTTAATGGGGATGTTGAAGTCTCCAAGGATAAGGGTTGGTAGTTCTGAGGACATGAAGTGTGGCAGCCAGGCTGAGAAGTGGTCAAGGAACCGGGTGGGCGAGCCTGGGGGGGCGATATATGACTGCTACTCTGAGGGAGAAGGGACGGAAGAGCCTGATGGTGTGGACCTCAAATGAAGGGAATGAGAGTGATGGAATTGGGGGGATGACCTGGAAAGTGCATTGTGGGGACAGGAGTATGCCGACTCCACAACCATGTTTGTTTGTGGGTCTCGGGGAATGGAAGAACTGTAAGCCACCATAGGAAATGGCAGCAGGGGAGACAGTGTCAGAACCCTGAATTCAAATTTCAGCGAGGGCCAACAGGTTAAGAGAGTTGTTCAGAAGGTAGTTGTGCAGAAAGGGAAACTTGTTACATACAGACAGTGGATTCCAGAGGGCACAATTAAAGAAGGAGATGAGGGAGTACAAGTAATATTAATAAGATTATTATGGTTTCGATATGAGGTAGGGTAGGGTTTGTGGTTGGGGGGATGGTGGACCAGGGTTGGGGGAGATGTCCCCTGAAATTAGTAGGAGTAAGAAGATAAAGAGCAAGTAGTTGTTGGAATTGTAAGTAGGTTTTTTCTGCAATGTGTTTGGGCAAGATGGGCTGAGGTTTTTGAAGAAGGTGAGGAGTTCATGGGGCTGTACATGGGAGAGGGAAGTATAGAGGGGCTGATGTATATGAGTCGTGATGGAGGGGGGATGGGGCGGTGAATGTGGATGGCAAGGGAACAAAGGAGGATAGGAATAAAGTACATGGTGAAAAGGGAAAGCAAAGTGTGGGTTGCCTGATTCCTGCCCTGATTAACTGCCATGGATAACTGCTGTTTACATGATGCTTATCTTCTGTGATGCTTTGATTATGGGATGCGTGCGCCCCACAATGAGTGTGCCCATTAGAATGCTAATAATGGATGGATATATATAGTGATGATGGAACAGCAGCAGCCCTCGCCATGACTTCCACCTTGGCCACTGCTGATGTGAGAGGTGACACTGCTGGGACATTATACAGTAACGCTTGAAGGGATTGGGGGATGACGTTATCATTGTATGTGTCAGGTTCCTATAAGGTGTCAGGATGTAGCCGTTTATTTCTCCATGGAGGAGTGGGAGTATTTAGAAGGACAAAAAGATCTGTACAAGAACGTCATAATGGAGGTTCCCCAGCTCCTCACATCACCAGGTAATAGACCGGACTAAATACACACGGCCTATAATTATCTGTATGTAAAGAATGAATTCAGTTCCTGTATGTGTTTCCTCCAGATCCATCCAGTAGGAGGACAACACCAGAGAGATAGTGTACCACAACATTATAGCACAACCGTGTAAGTAGGGTGCACGAGTAGGGTCCTAACCCTGTGTCAAATGTAGAGAAAAACTCGGCACACCAAGGGATGAAAAGATATCCAAAGTGATTTTAATCATGAATTAGTACATACACTGACGTTTTGGTCTGAACTTAGACCTTCATCACAGTACTGGTAAGAAAAAACTTGAACATAAAAAAATGACAGAATAAAGAACATAACATCATGCATATTGCATGAGCAGAAAAAGAAGTGTCAAAAAATAATGTATTTACAGACAACAGCTGATTAGAGCAAGGGCTTGCAATAACACAGATGTCCCCATCCTCTTCTTCCACAGGACTGTAAACAAGAAGATCCCAATGCTCCTCAGGATCATCAGGTAGATGGAGAGAAGGTGTCATGAGATCTCCCCTATGATGTGTAGACGGCTGTGAAGGTCTTGTGCTCAGTCTTGTTTTATCCACCAGTATTATATGTTTTATACTTGTGTAATGAGAAACGGTGGAGATGGCAGGATTAGAGCTGATCATAGATGTGACAAATTGGAATGTTCGGGTTCTTGACCCATGCAATGAGCTCAATGTAAGTCTATGAGAAACTCGAGCATTTTTTCAGCGGCTCCACCGGCAGTCTGCAGAGGGACTAGAAATTGCGGAAATCGATGGGAACAGTGCTCAAATTACATAGGAACAGCATGGGGAAGACTCCTGGAAGCATTTCTGACTCCCAGGTCACTGCTGTGAACAATATTGTCAGAATCTGACGCCACTTTTACAGACTCACAATAAAACATTCAAAAACTAAACCAAAATTGATTTTCCTGGGAAAGGAACATCCTTTCCACAGTAATGACTTGTATATAAGGCAAAATAAATAACCAAAACCAAAAATGTTCCTCCACATCTTGGGCTATAGTCACACGTAGCATTTTTTTTTCCAACATGTTTTATTGATTTAAAGAGTATTACAATAAAAGTAATCATACAAGTCTTGAAGTAACAAGCTTATTTGACAGACGTAAAACTCAAAATATTGATTTAAAGAGCATTACCAAAAAGTAAGTCATACAGGTTTGAAGGTATCAAGCTTATTTGACGCTTATTTGACAGGCATAATACTGATAAATGTCCCCCCATCACCCTCAACCCTCCCATCCCCCCAACATATAAACCCCTAAAGCGACCCTGCATTTGATTAACAATCAACAAGTTCAAGGAATAGGATTATGTCCGCTAATTTTCTGAAGAAGATACCACTGGGTGTTTTCAAAATGTGTACTTAGTTTGTCCCTGGTGTCCTGAGACAGAGATGGGATGAATAATGACCATGTGCTTAAAAACTTCCCAGTCAATTTCTCTTTATTTGTCAGGGTGTCTAGCCAGTCCATTCGAAAAATATACATTATTTTGGAGTATATTAGAGATTTGGGTGGTGGCAATGGATTTAGCCAGTGCTGCAAGATACTTTTCCTGGCAGCTGAGGCCCATATTATCAACATGGCTTTAACGTGTTTGGGGAATTTGTGTTGAGAGCTGTCTAGAATATTAAATATTGCCCATTGCGGAGTCAGAGGAAACACTATCCCACCAAGATTCTGTAGTTCGGCATGGATAGACTGCCATAATTTTTGCACTTTGGGGCATCCCCACATGTGATGAAATATGTCTGTGTTTCCTGTCCCCCATTTGGAACACGTGAATGTGCCCCCTGGAGACATCCTAGACTTAATGTGTGGGGTAATATAAGCTCTATGAAGGAGTAATAAAGACATGTCTGCATAACTGCTGGAGGGGTTCACCTTCCGTTGCATCAAAGTGGCATCTAAGATTTCCCCCACTGTGATGTTCTGTATATCATTAACCCATCGTGCTGGACCTGTCTTTTTGCCCTCCCATGACCATTGCTTACGTAACAGTGTGGAAATACTGTTTGTCCAGGCTATCTGCACCCTGGCGGTCCTAAGGAAGCCATCCACAGCGTTCCTACCTCTTTCTCCACCCCCAGCAGCTATGCCTTTCAAAGTTAAGCTCCTTGCTTGAAGAAAAAAGGCTTATTTACAAATGTTGGGAAACGTTGTGATGCTATGTCAAATGTAAGCATGGAGAATCTATCATCTAATAGGTCAGTGTTATGATTTGGTAGCTGAGGAGAGCAGGCAAAAACGGCAATACACCAGAGAGGTTGGAATCTACTGGATTGCAGTACCCTAACTAAACACCACAACTAAAGGCAGCCATGGAGCGTACCTACGTTGGTCCTAGACGCCTCGTCACAGCCTGAGAGGTTAACTACATCTAAAGATAGAAAGAGGAAAGCTATCTGCCCCGGAACAGATCCCCAAAGAACATAGGAAGCCCCCAAATATGTAATGGCGGTTAGACAAGAGGAAATACAGACACAGATAGAAAATAGTATGAGCAAACGTTGGGGCCCAATCTACCTGGACAGAAAAGGATAGGAAGGACACTTACTGCAATCCCAGAAAACCCTAAAAAGTACCATCTCTACTAATTGCAAAAACACCTGAGAACACACGACCTCTACCACCTAAATTAGTTCTCTGGTGTCACAAAACTAAGCCGCAGCCACTGAAAAAACTGGAAAAGGCAAATGAACAAATAACACTGGCTCAGATAAACTGAGAGGAGCACAAGCCCCCGGAGGGGACCTGGCTGACCTCCACAGAAGTGCGGGGAACAATGCAAAAAGCAAGCACAAAAATAAAAGCAGAAAATATCTTATCTGATAGCAGAAGATGCAGGCAAGACTCAGCAAGCTTCCAAGTGAACCAGGAACCACAGTTTAGACAAGAACAATTGATCACCGGCAACCATGATGGGAGGGAACCTCCCTTATATAAGACCAGTCTGTAACTCCTGATTGCCAATCTTCATTGAATGGTTCAGTACTGTTTGTAACCACCAGAGGGAGCTTCTGCTCAGAATTAATTTCTAACACATTCACAACAGTACCCCCCCCCCCCTTGAGGAGGGGTCACCGAACCCTCATTTGGGCAACCAGGTTGGTCAGGATGAGCTCTGTGATACGCACGGATCAGTCTCCTAGCATGCATGTCCGAAGCAAACACCCAAGAATTGTCCTCCTGACTATAACCTCTCCACTTAACCAAATACTGGAGTTTCCGTCTAGAAAAACAAGAATCCAATATTTTCTCAACCACATACTCCAGATTGCCCTCTACCAAAACAGGGTCAGGAGGCGCAGCCATAGGAACCACTGGCTCAACAAACCTCTTCAATAAGGACTTGTGGAACACGTTATGGATCTTAAATGTCCCTGGAAGAAGTAAACAAAAGGAAACAGGATTAAGAATCTCCGAGATCTTATAAGGTCCAATGAACCTAGGCTTAAACTTAGGAGATGCAACTCTCATAGGGATATTTCTTGAGGACAACCAGACCAAGTCCCCCACTTCAAACCGTGGACCATCAGTCCTATGCCGGTTGGCAAACCGCTGGGCCATCTCCTGAGAGAGGGACAACCTCTCCACTACCTGGTCCCAAATCTGCTGCATACTCTCCACAACAGAGTCAACAACTGGACAGACAGAAACCTCCGTCTGTCCCGAAGAAAATCGAGGGTGAAACCCAAAATTGCAGAAAAATGGAGACATCAAAGTGGCAGAGCTAGCCCTATTATTAAGAGCAAACTCAGCCAAAGGCAAAAAAGAGACCCAGTCATCTTGATCAGCAGACACAAAGCATCTCAGATAAGTCTCCAATGTCTGGTTTGTTCTCTCAGTTTGTCCATTGGTCTGAGGATGAAAAGCAGAGGAGAAAGACAATTGAACACCAAGTTTAGAACAAAAAGTCCTCCAAAATCTGGAAAAAACTGGACTCCTCTGTCAGACACATTGTTCTCAGGATGGCCGTGTAACCGAACCACGTGCTGAAGGAACAAAGGCACCAATTCGGAGGAGGAAGGCAACTTAGGTAATGGCACAAGATGTATCATTTTGGAAAACCTATCACAAATCACCCAGATAACGGTCATTCTCTGAGAAACAGGGAGGTCGGAAATGAAATCCATAGAGATATGGGTCCATGGTCTCTTGGGCACAGGCAATGGCATCAACAAACCACTAGAGCGAGAGCAAGGCTTGGAGCGAGAGCAAGTACCGCAGGACTGCACAAATTCCCTGACGTCACGAGACAAAGTAGGCCACCAAAAGGACTGACTAACCAAGTCTCTGGTACCAAAAATTCTGGGATGACCGGCCAACGCGGAACAATGAATCTCAGACATCACACTCTTTTCCAACGGTCTGGGACAAACAATTTCCCAATAGGGCAGCGCTCGGGTTTATCCTCCTGACACCCTTCCAGAGCCAGTCTCAAATTGGGCGAGATGGCGGAAAGAACTACACCCTCTTTCAAAATAACAGCAGGATCAGATAACTCAGGAGAGTCTGCAAGGACACTCCTCGAGAGTGCATCCGCCTTAACATTCTTAGTGCCAGGAAGAAAGGAAACCACAAAATTAAAACGTGTGAAAAACAAGGCCCACCTGGCCTGTCTAGGATTAAGTCGCTTGGCTGATTCCAGATAAACCAGATTCTTATGGTCGGTAAGGACCACCACCTGATGTTTGGCTCCCTCCAGCCAATGTCTCCACTCTTCAAAAGCCCACTTCATGGCCAATAACTCCCGATTACCCACGTCATAATTACGTTCAGTTGGAGAAAATTTTCGAGAGAAAAAGGCACAAGGGTTATTTTTAGAGGTCTCTGGATCTCTTTGGGACAAAACGGCACCTGCCCCAATTTCAGAGGCATCAACATCTACCTGAAATGGCAGAGAAACATCAGGCTGCCGTAGAACAGGAGCAGAAGTGAATCTCTGCTTAAGTTCCTGAAACGCAGAGACTGCCTCAGGAGGCCAATTCACCACATCAGAACCCTTTTTGGTCAAATCAGTCAATGGTTTAACAATAACAGAGAAATTACCTATAAATTTACGATAAAAATTGGCAAAACCCAAGAATCTCTGAAGAGCCTTTAATGAAGTAGGTTGGACCCAATCACAGATGGCCTGAACCTTGACCGGGTCCATTTCAATGACAGACGGAGACAAAATGAATCCCAGAAATGAGATCCTCTGTACGCCAAAAAGACACTTTGATCCCTTCACATACAGAGCATTCTCTCTCAAAATCTGGAATACAGTCCGAACATGTTTCACATGAGAGTCCCAGTCATTGGAAAAAATCAAGATATCATCCAAATAAACAATCAGAAATGTATCCACAAAATCCCTGAAAATGTCATTCATGAAGGACTGGAAGACAAAAGGAGCATTAGTGAGCCCAAAGGGCATCACTAGGTACTCAAAATGCCCCTCTGGGTATTAAACGCCGTCTTCCATTCATCCCCGTGCTTAATGCGAATAAGGTTATACGCCCCCCTGAGGTCAAGCTTGGTAAACCAAGTAGCACTTTTCACCCTGGAAAACAGGTCAGAAATCAAGGGTAACGGATATTTATATTTCACAGTGATATTGTTCAAGAGACGATAATCAATACACGGCCTTAATGAACCTTCCTTTTTGGCCACAAAGAAAAAACCGGCACCCAAGGGTGAAGAGGATGGTCTGATATGACCCTTCTCCAATGACTCCTTGATATAAGACCGCATAGCGTCATGTTCAGGAACAGACAAGTTAAAAAGGCGACCTTTAGGGAATTTACTACCAGCCACTAATTCAATAGCGCAGTCATAGCTCCTATGGGGAGGCAAGGATGCAGATTTACTTTCGCTAAACACATCAGAAAAATCAGTCAAAAAGTCAGGAACATCCTGAGCCTGGGGAGAGGCAGAAAAAACAGGAGTGTTGGCATTAACACATTGGCAGCCCCAACTGGTCACAGACACAGATTTCCAATCCAAAACAGGATTATGAGACTGTAACCAAGGGAAACCCAGTACAATAATGTCATGCAGATTATACAGCACCAAAAATTTGCAACTCTCCTGATGATCAGGTTCAACCCTCATTATTACCTGTGTAGAGAACTGGGGTTTATTCTCAGCCAAAGGGGTAGAATCAATCCCCAGTAGGGGAATAGACTTCCGTAGGGGTATCAAGGGAAACCCACAACGTTTAGCAAAATCAAAATCCATCAGGTTAATAGTTGCTCCCGAATCAACAAAAGCCTGAGCACAAAATGTGGACAGGGAGCAAATCAGGGTAACAGTCAACAGAAATTTAGTCTGAACACTACCCAAGACAACTGAGTGTGCAAAACGTCTTCCCCGCTTAGGGCAGACTGAAATAGTATGAGAGGCGTCACCACAGTAGAAACATAACCCATTGCGTTTTCGAAACTCATGACGCTGTGCCCCAGAAGCCACTCTATCACACTGCATGGACTCAGAAGCTGGTTCACAACGCAACACCATTCCACGCATACCTCTATGCTCACGCAAACGTCTGTCAATTTGAATCGCTAATGACATAGAATCATTGAGACCAGAGGGAGCACTGAAACCCACCATAACATCTTTTACATTCTCTGACAGACCTTCCGAAAAAGGGCTGCCAAAGCATCATCATTCCATTTGGTCAGGACTGCCCACTTTCGGAATTTCTGACAGTACAACTCAGCGTCCTCAAGCCCCTGATTTAATGCCAACAAGGTTTTTTCAGCTTGATCAGTGACATTAGGTTCATCGTACAATAACCCCAGAGCCAGAAAAAATGCATCAACATTACTCAAAACAGGGTCCCCAGGTGTCAGGGAAAAAGCCCAATCCTTAGGATTTCCGCGCAGGAGAGAGATGACAATTTGAACCTGCTGTGCTGCGTTCCCTGAGGACTTAGGTTTTAAGGCAAAAAACAACTTACAGTTATTTTTGAAATTCAGAAATTTAGCTCGATCCCTCAAAAATAAATCTGGCATGGGGATCCTAGGTTCCACAACCGGCAACCTAGCAAGATAGGTAGCAATACTCCGAACTTCAGTGGCAAGCTGATCCACACGGCCAGACAACTGTGCAAACTCCATTGAGAGAAAAAAAAAATCCTCCTTAGCAACCAGAGAAAAAGAGGGAAAAAATGCAACAGAGAAAAAAAAAAATTCTGACAACTTCCTTTTTTCTTTTTCCTTTTATTTTTTTCCCTTCTGTGAGTACCATATAATTTTTAGTTTGGCCGGTGATACTGTTATGATTTGGTAGCTAAGGAGAGCAGGCAAAAACGGCAATACACCAGAGAGGTTGGAATCTACTGGATTGAAGTACCCTGACTAACCACCACAACTAAAGGCAGCCGTGGAGCGTTCCTACGTTGGTCCTAGACGCCTCGTCACAGCCTGAGAGGTTAACTACACCTAAAGATAGAAAGAGGAAAGCTATCTGCCCCGGAGCAGATCCCCAAAGAACATAGGAAGCCCCCAAACATGTAATAGCGGTTAGACAAGAGGAAATACAGACACAGACAGAAAATAGTATGAGCAAACGTTGTGGCCCAATCTACCTGGACAGAAAATGATAGGAAGGACACTTACTGCAATCCAAAAAACCCTAAAAAATACCAACTCTACTAATTGCAAAAAACACCTGAGATCACACGACCTCTACCACCTAAATTAGTTCTCTGGTGTCACAAAACTAAGCCGCAGCCACTGAAAAAACTGGAAAAGGCAAATGAACAAATAACAGTGACTGAGAGGAGCACAAGCCCCTGGAGGGGACCTGGCTGACCTCCACAGAAGTGCAGGGAACAATGCAAAAAGCAAGCACAAAAATAAAAGAAGAAAATATCTTATCTGATAGCAGAAGATGCAGGCAAGACTCAGCAAGCTTCCAAGTGAACCAGGAACCACAGTTTAGACAAGAACAATTGATCACCGGCAACCATGATGGGAGGGAACCTCCCTTATATAAGACCAGTCTGTAACTCCTGATTGCCAATCTTCATTGAATGGTTCAGTACTGTTTGTAACCACCAGAGGGAGCTTCTGCTCAGAATTCATTTCTAATACATTCACAACAGGTCAGCTGCCAAGATGCAACCCTGCCCAGCTAGCTCAATGTAAGATAAGGGTGGTTTACCTCCCATAAAGCCCGGGTTACCCAGAAAGGGCACAAAAGGAGAGACATCGGTTCTCAAATGACAGTCTCCTACATTTCCTCCACGTCTGTATCGTTTGCCATAAAGTGGGGTGGTTTCTTATGTCTGCAATAAGGTCATCGTTGGCCATATGTAGTAATGCTGGTAAGGAGACATGGGGACTTAATTGTTGGTCTAAAAGTACGTTTGCGAAATGTGAGCTACCTCTTAACCAATCAATGGTGTATCTGAGATTTGCTGCTAGATTGTACTTTGCAATGTCTGGGAAATTTATGCCACCCTCCTCCTTTGGGGCTTGTAGTTTGATTAGACCTATACGTGTATGCTTTTTGTCTCCCCAAATAAAATTCCTAAAAGCAGTGTTTAGAGTTTTAACATCAGCACGTGTCAACAAAATAGGTAGTGTTTGGAAAATATACAATAGTTTTGGAAATATTATCATCTTAATTAAATGACATCTTCCGGAAAAAGACAAAGTAAAGTGTTTCCAGGAGTTTAGAAGGTTAAATATGGACGTAATTAGGGGTCTAATATTAATGTGGTATAAGGACGCCAAATCTGCCGGGAGGTGGACACCCAAATATTTGATAGATGATGTGCTCCATTGGAAAGGAAGTGTCGAGTTATTTAACCCTCTCTGACATTAGACGTACTATCCCGTCCATAAAACCCGTGCCAATCTGACCATGGACGGGATAGTACGTCATAGGCGATCAGCTGCGCTCCCGGAGGAAGCGCAGCTAATCGCCGCCGGGTGTCAGCTGATTATCACAGCTGACACCCGTGACTGTGTGTCAGGAGCGGTCACGGACCGCTCCCGGCACATTAACCCATAGCACACCGCGATCAAACATGATCGCGGTGTACTGGGGGCACAGGGGAGCATCGCGCAGGGAGAGGGCTCCCTGCGCGCCCCCCTGAGACCCTCAGACCAGCGCGATGTGATCGCGCTGTTCTGAGGGCTTCCTCCCAACCAGGACCCGGATCCAAGATGGCGCCGGGGTCCAGGAGGGAGGCGGCTTCCTCAGTGCCTGCTGAGAGCAGGCACTGAGAAGCCTGCATCTATGCCTGTGCGATCGCTGGTGTGACAGAGTGCTGTGCACACTGTCACACCAGCGATCTGATAAAATACAGTGATGTCCCACCCTGGGACAAAGTAAAAAAGTTAAAAAAAATAAAAATAAACATGTTTTAAAAAAAAATCCAAAATAAATAAAAAATATATATATATATTCCCAATAAATTCACTTCTTCCTGTAAATAAAAAAAACAAAACAATAAAAGTACACATATTTGGTATCGCCGCGTCCGTAACGACCCCCCTATAAAACTGTCCCACTAGTTAACCCCTTTAGCGAACCCCTTAAAAAAAAAAAAAAAAAAAACAAAGCAAAAAATCAGTGCTTTATCATCATACTGCTGAACAAAAAGTGGAATAACACGCGATCAAAAAGACCGATATAAATAAACATGGTACCGCTGAAAACGTCATCTTGTCCCGCAAAAAACTAGCCATCATACAGCATCATCAGCGAAAAAATAAAAAAGTTATAGCTCGCAGAATAAAGCGATGCAAAAATAATAATTTTTTATATAAAATTGTTTTTATTCTATAAAAGCGCCAAAACCTAAAAAAATGATATAAATGAGGTATCGCCGTAATCGTACTGACCCGAAGAATAAAAATGCATTATCAATTTTACCACACGCGGAACGGTATAAACGCCTCCCCCAAAAGAAATTCATGAATTGCTGATTTTTGTTCAATCTAACTTCCCAAAAATCGAAATAAAAAGCGATCAAAAAATGTCACGTGCTCAAAGATGGTACCAATAAAAACGTCACCTCGTCCCGCAAAAAATAAGACCTCACATGACTCAGTGGGCCAAAATATGCAAAAATTATAGCTCTCAAAATGTGGCGATGCAAAAAACTATTTTTTGTAATAAAAAGCGTCTTTTAGCGTGACAGCTGCCAATCATAAAAACCCGCTATAAATAGTAAATCAAACCCCTTTTATCACCCCCTTAGTTAGGGAAAAATAATAAAATTAAAAAAATGAATTTATTTCCATTTTCCCATTAGGGTTAGGGTTAGGGTTGCGGCTAAAGTTAGGGTTAGGGTTGGCGCTAAAGTTAGGATTAGGATTAGGGTTAGGGTTGGGATTAGGGGTGTGTTAGGGTTAGGTTTGTGGTTAGGGTTGGGACTAGGGTTGGTTAGGGGTGTGTTGGGGTTAGGGTTGGAGTTAGAATTGGGGGGTTTCCACTGTTTAGGCACATCAGGGGCTCTCCATATGTGATATGGCGTCTGATCTCAATTCCAGCCAATTCTGCGTTGAAAAAGTCAAACGGTGCTCCTTCACTTCTGAGCTCTGCCATGCGTCCAAACAGTAGTTTATCCCCACATATGGGGTATCTGCGTACTCTGGACCCCAAGAGTTATTGTGCAATTTGTCCTATTTCTTCTGTTACCCTTGGGAAAATAAAAAACCGGGGGCGAAAATATCATTTTTGTAAAAAAAAAAAATGATTTTTTTGTTTTTACGGCTGTACATTATAAACTTCTGTGAAGCACTTGGGGCTTCATAGCGCTCACCACACATCTAGATAAGTTCCTTGTGGGGTCTATTTTCCAAAATGGGGTCACTTGTTGGGGATTTCCACTGTTTAGGCGCATCAGGGGCTCTCCAAATGCGACATGACGCCCTCAGACCATTCCATCAAAGTCTGCAATCCAATACGTCACTACTTCCCTTCCGAGCCCCAACGTGTACCCATACAGTAGTTTTCTCCCACATATTGGGTATCAGCGTACTCAGGACAAATTGGACAACAACTTTTGGGGTCCAATTTCTCCTGTTACCCTTGTAAAAATAAAATATTGGGGCGAAAAAATCATTTGTGCAAAAAAAAAAAAGGATTTTTTATTTTTACGGCTGTGCGTTATAAACTTCTGTGAAGCACTTCGGGGTTCAAAGTGCTCACCACACATCTAGATAAGTTCCTTGTGGGGTCTATTTGCCAAAATGGGGTCACTTGTGGGGGGTTTCCACTGTTTAGGTGCATCAGGGGCTCTCCAAATGCGACATGACGCCCCCAGACCATTCCATCAAAGTCTGCAATCCAAAACGTCACTACTTCCCTTCCGAGCCCCGACGTGTGCCCATACAGTAGTTTTCTCCCACATATTGGGTATCAGCGTACTCAGGACAAATTGGACAACAACTTTTGGGTTCCAATTTCTTCTGTTACCCTTGTGAAAATAAAATATTGGGGGCGAAAAAAATCATTTTTGTAAAAAAAAAAAAAAGATTTTTTATTTTACGGCTGTACGTTATAAACTTTAGTGAAACACCTGGGGGTTAAAAGTTCTCACCACACATCTAGATAAGTTCCTTGAGGGGTCTAGTTTCCAAAATGGTGTCATTTATGGGGGTTTCCACTGTTTAGGCAGATCAGGAGCTCTCCAAACACGACATGGCGTTCAGCCAATTCTGCGTTGAAAAAGTCAGACGGCGCTCCTTCCCTTCCAAACTCTGCCATGCACCCAAACAGTGGTTTACTCCCACATATGGGGTATCAGCGCACTCAGGACAAATTGCACAATAACTTTTGGAGTCTTGTTACCCTTGGAAAAATAAAAATTGGGGTGAAAAGATCATTTTTGTGGAAAAAATATGATTTTTAAATTTTATGGCTCTACGTTATAAACTTGTGTGAAGCACTTGGGGGTTCAAATTGCTTACCAAAGATCTAGATAAGTTCCTTAGGGGGTCTAGTTTCCCAAATGGGGTCATTTGTGGGGGGTTTCCACTGTTTAGGCACATAAGGGGCTCTCCAAATGCAACATGGCATCCAATCTCAATTCCAGCCAATTTTGGTTGGAAAAAGTCAAATGGTGCTCCGTCCCTTTCGAGCTCTGCCGTGCGCCCAAACAGTGGTTCCCCCCCACTATTGGGTATCAGCGTACTCAGGACAAATTGGACAACAACTTATATGGTCCAATTTCTCCTGTTACCCTTGTGAAAATAAAATATTGGGGGCAAAAAAATCATTTTTGCAAAAAAAAAAAAAAAAAATTTATTTTTACGGCTGTACGTTATAAACTTCTGTGAAGCACTTCGGGGTTCAAAGTGCTCACCAAAGATCTAGATAAGTTCCTTAGGGGGTCTAGTTTCCAAAATGGGGTCACTTGTTGGGGGTTTCCACTGTTTAGGCTCATCTGGGGCACTGCAAACGGAACATGACCCCCATTAAAGTCTGCATTCCAAAATGTTACTACTTCCTTTCCAAGCCCTGCCGTGCGCCCAAACAGTTTCCCCCCCCCACATATGGGGTATCAGCGTACTCAAGACAAATTGGACAACAACTTTTGGGGTCCAATTTCCTTGGGAAAATTCAAAAATTTGGGACTAAAAAATCATTTTTGTGGATAATTGTTTTTTTTTTTTTTCACACCCAGGCATTATAAACTTTTGTGAAACACTTGGGGGTTCAAAGTGCTCACAACAGATCTAGATAAGTACCTTAGGGGGCTAGTTTCCAAAATGGTGTCACTTGTGGGGGGTTTCCACTGTTTAGGCGCATCAGAGGTTCTCCAAACGCGACATGGCGTCCAATCTCAATTCCAGCCAATTTTAGTTTGAAAAAGTCAAACGGCGCTCCTTCCCTTACGAGCTCTGCCGTGTGCCCAAACAGTGGTTTTCCCCCACATATGGGGTATTGGCGTACTCAGGAGATATTGCACAACAACCTTATCTGTCCATTTTCTCCTTTTACCCTTGTGAAAATAAAAAAAAAGTTTGTAAAAGATCATTTTTGTGGCTAAAAAGTTAAATATTAATTTTTTCCTTCCACGTTGCTTTAGTTCCTGTAAAGCACCTGAAGGGTTAATAAACTTCTTGAATGTGGTTTTGAGTACCTTGAGGGGTGCAGTTTTTAGAATGGTGTCACTTTTGGGTATTTTCTGCCATATAGACCCTGAAAGTGACTTCAAATGTGAGGTGGTCCCTAAAAAAAAATGGCTTTGTAAATTTTGTTGTAAAAATGAGAAATCGCTGGTCAACTTTTAACCCTTATAACTTCCTAACAAAATAAAATTTTGGTTCCAAAATTGTGCTGATGTAAAGTAGACATGTGGGAAATGTTATTTAGTAACTATTTTGTGTGGTATATTTCTCTGTTTTAAGGGAATAAAAATTCAAAGTTTAAAAATTGCAAAATTTTCAAAATTTTCGCAATATTTGCATTTTTTTCAAAAATAAAAAAAAGTTATATGGAAGAAATTTTACCACTAACGTGAAGTACAATATGTCACGAGAAAATAATCTCAGAATCGCGAAGATCCGTTGAAGCGTTCCAGAGTTATAACCTCATAAAAAGACAGTGGTCAGAATTGTAAAAATTGGCCCGGTTATTAACGTGCAAACCACCCTTGGGGGTGAAGGGGTTAATTTCCCTTGCTCAAACAGAGCCAGGGCCTCTGATTTATTATAATTTATTTTAAAGCCTGAGCATTTGCCAAAATGATTTAGGGCCTCCATGATAACTGGTATTGCCACATTGGGATTGGAGATGAATAGGAGTATATCGTCGGCAAATGCCACAATTTTGAGTGAGGTGGAGCCTACCTCTATGCCCCTGTATGTTGAAGAATTTTGGAGAGTTCTAAACAGCCTCTAAACAGCCATGAGATTTTCCGTAAGAGATAGCTCCCAAAGCCGTCCGTATGTTGTATGTTATGGATTTACCGTGGACAAACCCAATTTGTTGAGGCAATATCAGGTTGGGGATCATTTTTTGCACTCTATTTGCTAGTATTTTAGTGAAAATTTTAAAGTCGGAATTTAAAAGTGAGATTGGTCTATATCCTTCCACTAGTGAAGGATCTTTGCCCGGTTTGGGGAGCACTATTATGTCTGCTTCATTGAAACGGTCCGGGAGCTGCCCCGATCGAACCAACTGATTAAAGACTTCACAAAGATGTGTCCCTATACTGCCTCCCAATATTTTGTAAAATTCATTGCTATACCCATCAGGGCCAGGAGATTTAGAGAGCTTCAAGGAGCTGATAGTTTGGATGACTTCTGAAGGGGATATAGGAGCATTAAGGATTTCCCTGTGTTCCTGTTAGTAAAGGTGCCACCTCCGTTTGCATAAAGTTTAGAATATCGTCCCCCTCTCTCTTCACGTAGCATTTTTGATGCGCTTTTGAACTTTACTATTGCTTTCAACCAAGACAAATGCATTCACTGGGAAATGTCATTTTAACATTTTACGACCTTATCTGGCCATGTGGTGTGTGACACATCATCAACCCATCCTTTTTCATTTATGAAGGAAGGACTCTGAAAGTCACAAGGGCCATGAGGCAGCCTTTACTATTCTGAAAGGGCCAGCAGTCGGTCCTCACTATTCTTAGAGAGCCATCAGCTGGCTTTGCTTTGCTGTTCCCGTTATTAAAGTTATTGCATATGCAGTGAGTGGTAGGGCCACCTAAAATTTGGACGCACCCCAATACTCCTTTGAAGATACGTACAGGAGGGCCTCCTGAAAAAATGTTCCCATTATAAGGAAGTGAGTCTCCCATACTGTTTGCCTATGCAGTGAATGCAAGGGCTGCCCAAAATTTGGATGCACCCAATACCCCTTTTCAGAGACATACAGTAGAGCCTCCTGAAAACAATGTTCCCATTATTAAGAAGTGGGTCTCCCATAGTGTTTGCAGTGATTGCAAGGGTTGCTAATATTTGGAGGCACTCCAATGCCCCTTGGAAGAGACGTGGAGGAGGGCTTCATAAAAAAAAATGTTCGGAACTCCTATACTTGTAATGCCCATGCACTAAGTGTGTGGGCTGACAAACATTTACCCCTGGGGAGTATACATGAACAAAATTACATGAACAAATTTTTGTTTACGGGAATCATAAACACTCTTAAAAAAATTATGTGGGTGTTGCATCGCGGATCACCGTCACCCTGGTGATATTGTGGTGGAGGATGAGGAGAAGGAGGAGGACAACAGCAAATATCCAAAATCAGGAAGCGTATACCCATGTGTGGGTGTGAAGAGGTGCATGGGAATAGACCTCCCCAAAAAGAAACTGGATTTGTGTTTCTTTTACGCTGCTATCAATCGGTGGTGTTGAGAAGTCTGGCCTAATCCAGCCCTTGTCATCTTTAGAAGAGTCAGCATGTCAGCATTTTCAGTTGACAGGCTGAAGTGCTTATCAGTTATAATTCCACCAGCGGCACTAAAAACCCGCTCTGACAAAACGCTAGTGGCAGGCCAGGACTTCCAAGGTGTACAGTCATGGCCAGAAGTTTTGAGAATGACACAAATATTAATTTTTACAAAGTCTACTGCTTCACTTTTTCTAATGGCAATTTGCATATACTCCAGAATGTTATAAAGAGTGATCAGCTTAACAGTAGTGTTGAGCATTCCGATACTGCAAATATCGGGTATCGGCCGATATTCGCTGTATCGGAATTCCGATTCCGAGTACCGATATTTTCGTCATATCGGATACCAGAATCGTAATTGTCCTGTCACTGTCAGTGTCCGTCGGTCGGGTCTGTCAGGAGTTAGCGGCACTTACCCGGCAGAAGATCTCTGGCGGTCACATCCCGGACTGCTTAATGGCCGCCATCCTCTTCTCCCCGGCGGTCACATGCAGTTTCTCGCGATAACTGCAGTGACTGCTGGGTAATCGCGGCCGTAAAGCAGTCCGATGACGTCACCGCCGGGGAAGCTGGTAAGCAGCTGTGCTGCGCCGGGATGTCAGGCTCTGCCTGTCATTCCGATGTAGCAGAGCTGGATCGTCGTGGGACTGTCGTTACTATGGACTGCGTCGGACAGGTGGTATACTGTTGGTTTGTTTTTTTTATTTTTTTACAGGAGATCGATGGCGTCGCAGGAATGAGAGAGTAATAAAAAAAATGAAAACTGTGTTGTCTCTTTTATTTCATTAAAATACTTTTTTCTTGCTGTGTTTTTTTTTTACACATTTAAAAACTTTGGGATTAATAATGGATCGGTGTCTTATTGACGCCTCTCCATTATTAACCGGGCTTATTGTCACCGTGCAATCAACGGTGACATTAACCCCTTATTACCCCGCTTGCCACCGCTACAGGGCAAGTGGGAAGAGCCGGATAAAGTGCCACAATTGGCCACATCTTTTGATGCGCCAAATGTGGGGCTGCTGTAGCCTGGTATTATCAGGCTGTTGAGGGCCAAAATCCATGGGCCTTGACAGTCTTTTAATACCAGGCCGCAGCAGTCTGCTTCATCTGGCTGGTTAACAAAAATAGGGGGACCCCACGCCAATTTTTTTCGAGGGGATCCCCTATTTTTGTTAATCAGCCAAGATATGCAGACTGCTGTGGCCTGGTATTATCAGGCTGGCAAGGTCCATGGATCTTGGCTCCTTAACAGCCTGAAAATCCAGGCCTCAGCGGTCTGCTTCATCTGGCTGGTTAACAAAAATAGGGGGGACCCCACGCCAATTTTTTTTCGAAGGGAACCCCTATTTTTGTTAATCAGTTCCCTCTGACGTCACTGATGGTGTCCCTGGCTGACCTGAAGTGAAAGTGGAAAGCAATCAATTAAGCTTTCCACTTCCTCTCCTGTCAGCCAGGAGAGGAGCTCATTCATTTGGGGGTTTACTGTGAGGCTGCAGCATTAGCTGCGGTCCCTGCAGTAAACATTAACCCTTTCTGAAGGATTACACCGTGGGACCTGACTGTGCATCGGATTGGTAAGAATAATTTTGCTTTATTATTTTATTTTTATTACAGGAAATGGTTTTAGCAGGTAAATAAAATATGGTCAAAAACTGTGTGATTATTTCATTAAACTTCTTTTTTATTAAAGTGTGTGTGTTTGATTTTTCTTTCATACAATAGGATTAATAATTGATAGTTGTCTAATTGACAGCTCTCAATTATTAACCTGGCTTAAAGTGACCTTTCAATTGCAAGGTCATTTTAACCCCTTATTAACCCATTCGCCACCGCTACAGAGCAATGGGAATAGACGGGCAAAGTGCCAGAAAGGGCAAATCTAATTAGAGATTTGCCCTTTCTGGGGTGTCTGGGGGCAGATGTTAAGTAGCCGGGGGGGGCCAAAAAAAATGGTCCCTCTCTGGGCTATTATTATCTGCCCCCACTCACTGGCTTTGTCTGTCTGGTTGCGAAAATAGGGCGGGAGCCCACGCATTTTTTTTCAGCAATTTTACACCTCATATTATATATATACACATGTCATTGAATTTGTGACACATATATATATATATATATATTTATATTTATAGTTCATACACTTCTACATAGTATAATAGCCGCTAATTCAATTGCCGGCTTTTGTGAAAATGCAGAACCCGACATGAAATGACACTTGGTGTACATAGGGTTAACCATGTCTTTTCATGTAGTTTGATATCTGATTTGCACAAACAATTACATGAGTGTAAGTGTGCAAAATTTCACACCTGTAGGGGTTAATTAAAGGTGTAAATTCGTAGCAAAACAGTCTGTTTTTTTTACAATGAATTTACCCCTACAGGTGTGAAATTTTGCACACATAGACTGATGTAATTGTTTGTGCAAATCAGATAGCAAAGGACATGAAAAGACATGGTTAACCCTATGTGATAATACTGTAAGCTCCATGTCTTGTGCTGTGCAGAACTACAGCCCACCGAGCAAAGTTCCCCCCCTCCCTCTCTCATGCTTCTCACCAACCCCCCAGCCTGCACTCAGGCAGTGTAATGTGAGCTGCCAGTGCTGGAAGTTTTCCCGCTTCACAGCAGGGGTCCTCCATTGTCTTCACATGTGCTCTCCTTCTATAGCGGCCATTTTGGAGACTTCATTCTGTTTTGGTTATAACACGGTGGGGATTTGCGTCAGAAACACGAAAATACTGTTGTGAAACATGCGCCTGACAGGCATCGTTCCCGTGGTACTGGTAAACCCGTAACTCCAACAGAACCCAAGAAATGGAATTCTCGGATGCCCTATAAACTAGCCCACCCGCGTGTGGGCTCATTTGAACAGTCATTTCAAAGTAAGATCATTGATAGGTCTGCCATTCTTCTGCGAGGTTCTCAGGATGAGTTATGCTCCTGATAATCTTTCAGAACTCCAACCATACCTTTCAGCAAGAGGAGGACCCTGGTAACTCCACCCCATTTATGAGGTCACGGCCACAGGTCTATAAGGCAGGGGCCAGGTATTCTGCCTCAGATCTGCCCTGGACACCAGATACATAGCAGCTCTGTGATGCATTGTGATGTGTCTCCCATCCCCCGACCGCATGGCTTGCCTACTATGATCTAAGAACTGTAAGTTGATCTTCCATCTTTAATCCTATTTTATTTTCTGTAACCATATTGTACATAACTATATTGCCTCAGCTTGTTACATCCTTTTTTTTATATGGTATAAGCACTGCCTGTTTTTTAGGAATAAACCTATAAATTTATTAGTTTGTTTCTCCTGCTCTATAAACGAATTTGCACGTGCCTGAAGCACTACGCTACTGTTTTGGGGTTGCTACGGACCCTCGTGATAAATTGTTCATCAAAAGCCGTAGCTGGTGGCAGCTAAAAGGAAGGGGTGTAAAGTGTTAATCTATTGGTTGACGCTGGCAGTGACGGAGCGGGGTTTATAAGGGTACTGCCTGGCTGCAGCCAGGGGTAATTATAATTCCCTCACTGCAGCGTGCCCAATAGCCAGCACACATCCAAGTGACCCGTCTGGCGACCAATTATCCTAGGTGCAGTTCCCTGACTGACCTGAGGGTAAGGGGGGCGCCAGAGAGCTGCAAGTTCCTAAGTGGAAGTGGGATAATTAAAAGTCCCTGCAGTTTACCGGGTCGGACGGCAGCAGCCGTCGTGTGTGTGCGCGTTTTCGTCATATTGGTGGCAGCGGTGGGATCACAAGCCGTGACCCCCGGGCTACCGTGTGGCGGACCGTGTGCCCGTTCATCACATATTGGTGGCAGAGCGGTGGGATTATAGAGCATTAGTGATCCGGTTTGAGCAATCATTCCATTCACTAAAAAACTTGCACGGTTCTTCAGCGACCCTGCAGCTAAAGTTTTGGAGAACAGACTCAGTGTTTATTAGTCCTGAGACAATTGTGTGTACTTGCGGTTACCCCTCCCTTCTCTTTGTTTTTCTATCCTATCTTTTATTTGGCAAACATGGCTACCATAGGAGCAAGTTGGTTCGAAAAGCAGAGCAAGGACACTCTTGTGGGAATCTGCAAGTACCACGGCCTTGTCCACACGAACCGAACCAAAGGCCAACTGGTCCAGGCCCTGAAGGAGCTGGGCGAGCATCGGAGCGCGGCGGGCGCAGGAGCCGGCCCAAGCCAAGGTGGTGCCGCAGGGGCAGAGGCCCAACCCCTGCATGCTTACACCCAGGGCGGGTTGGACCCTTACCTGCAGGCGGCCCTGGAGGGACTCACCGCTGACAACCGGGAAGAACGCCTGAGGCTGATCCAGCAAGCTCAAGAGAGAGCCGACCAGCGAGAGGCCAAACAGCGAGAGGCTGAGAGAGCCGAGCGCCAAGCCCAGCGAGAGGCCGAGCGGGAGGCTGAGAGAGCCGAGCGGGAAGCTCAGAGAGCCCATGAACTGGAGCTGCTCAGACAAGGGGCAATGCCCTCCACAGCCCTGAGCGGTACACCCAGCAGCTCTCAGAGTCCGAAGCCCCGGCCGGAGCACTTTCCCGTGCTGGAAAGGGACGGAGACTTGGACACTTTTCTGCGGGCCTTTGAGAAAGTCTGCAGACAGTACCGGCTGCCTGCCGACCAATGGGCCAGGTACTTGACCCCCGGGCTAAAGGGCAAAGCTTTGGAGGCGTTCGCTTCCCTCGCGCCAGATCAAGACAGTGACTATGAGGCCATCAAGCAGGCCCTGATTGCCAAGTACCAGCTAACCCCTGAGGTATACCGAAAGAAGTTCCGGAACCTCCAACGTGGCCCACACGACAGTTATAGCGATGTGGTGCAAGGACTCAGGAACCACTTTGACCAGTGGATCCATGGACTGTCAGTTGACACCTATGAGGAGCTGAAAGACCTGATGATCAAAGACCAGTTCCTAAATCTGTGCCCAGCTGAGGTCCGACAGTTCATCCTGGACCGAGAACCAGAGGACGCGGTCACAACAGCCCGGATCGCCGACAGCTATGAGGCCAACCGGAAACCCGAGGTGCGGAAGCCCGTCACCACCCGCTGGGGAGGGGGTAAGCCTGCAACCAACCCCAGTGCCCCTGCCAGCCATTCCTCTGGAGGCACTATCCCCTTTGCCAGCGCCCGGCCTACATCAGACCCCCGCCAGTGTTTCTCCTGTAAAAGGACTGGTCACATCAGCGCCACCTGTCCGGAGAGGCAGAAGAACCCCCAGCCAAGGCCTCCGGGCCCAACGCCTCTGTTCTTTTGGTGGGTGGTGTGGTGGGGAGGGTTGATGACAACGTGCAGCCCGTCCGCGTGGGGGCCCGTCTTGCTACAGGCCTCAAGGACACCGGGGCTGAACGAACCCTCATCCGACCCGAACTGGCGGCCCCTGAAGAGTTGATTCCGGGGAAAACCTTAACTGTCACAGGGATTGGGGGCGTCCACTACCCCTTGCCGATAGCCCGAGTTTTCATTGACTGGGGTGCCGGGAGCGGGGTGAAGGAAGTGGGGGTGTCCGAAAACCTGCCCACTGATGTTTTACTGGGGACTGATCTGGGGAGGATGGTGGCGTACTATGTCCCTGACACCCCTTCCCAATCTGATGATAAGGTTAACGTTAACCATGATGATGATGTTGATGATGATGGGAAACTGAATGTGTTACCTGCCAATGCTTTGCGAAGTGATTATGCAACCGATAACCTTTCTTTCCCTAGGAATGATGTTGATAGTGATGTATCTGTGCCATCTGAATCTGTTAACCCTTTCTCTGAAGTGGTACAGGTACAGGAGCGTTCAGCCACGTCGCTCTGCAGAGTGAGACGGCTGAGGAACCCCTAGCAGGAGCAAGCGACAGTGCTCAAGGAAATGGGGAGGTGCATGGGAACCGTGAGGAAGGTGACGCCATGACACTGACCAGTGCCACCGAGGAAGGTAACTGGCCCATAAGTAGCACTGCTCCTGAAGTGTTGGGGTGGATGGGGAGGTAGAGCCCATAGCAGCGCAGGCTGATGGGTCTATAGAAACCCTCGGGGAGACGGCATATGTAGCTGCTGTCACCCGCAGTCAGAGTGCCCGGATCGCAGGTAGCGCCCTACCATCTGGACCCTCCTCCGCTACAGGAGAGACTGAACCAGAGTTGGACCCAGAGCCGGTCCCAGAGGGTCCCAGTGAGGAAGGACTCCTGACGTCAGTTCTGGCTGCCTCCAGCCAGGAGTTCCAGGCCGCTCTGCACTCAGATGCGAGCCTGGAGAACTTGAGGCACCTCGCCGAGACGCCCACCTCCGTGACTGATAAGGAGAGGGTGTTCTGGGAACGAGGAAGGTTGTACCGGGAGACAGTACCCGGAGATTCCCAAAAGGAGTGGTTGAGGGAAAAACAGCTGGTCGTCCCGCACCAGTTCCGAGGTGAGTTGTTGAGGATTGCCCATGAGATTCCACTCGCTGGACACTTGGGGATCAGCAAAACTAAGGCACGGCTGTCTCAACACTTCTATTGGCCCAAGATGGGGACAGATGTGACTAACTACTGCCGCTCCTGTATCACCTGTCAAAGAGTGGGGAAGGCGGGGCCTGCTCTTAAGGCTCCCCTGATCCCGTTGCCAGTGATAAGGAGCCTTTCCAGAGGATCGCGGTGGACATTGTGGGTCCGCTGGTCATCCCCAGCAGCTCTGGAAAGCAATACATCCTTACTGTGGTAGACTACGCTACCCGGTACCCGGAGGCAGTAGCTCTGTCCTCAACTAGGGCAGATAAGGTGGCGGATGCACTGGTGACCATCTTTTCACGGGTAGGATTTCCCAGGGAGATGCTTACCGATCAAGGGACCCAATTTATGTCTCGCCTAATGAAGGCTCTCTGCAGCAAAATGCAGGTGACGCGTATGGTATCGAGTGCGTATCACCCACAGACCAATGGTTTGTGTGAGCGCTTTAACGGTACCCTCAAACAGACGCATGCTGGTTGAGACCCAGGGACGCGATTGGGAGCGGTACCTCCCACACCTGCTATTTGCCTACAGAGAAGTCCCGCAGGCCTCGACGGGGTTCTCCCCCTTCGAGCTCCTGTATGGTAGGCGAGTCCGGGGACCCCTTGGGTTGATAAGAGAATCCTGGGAAGATGAGCCAAACCCCACGGAAGTGTCCATCGTGGATTATGTCATGCGCTTCCGCGACAAGATGCAGACCTTGACGCAGTTGGTGCATGACAACATGACGCAGGCTCAGGCTGACCAGAAGCACTGGTATGACCAGAACGCCCGGGAGCGGACCTACCAGGTGGGTCAAAAGGTGTGGGTGCTGGTCCCCGTACCAAAGGATAAGCTTCAGGCAGCCTGGGAAGGCCCGTACGTCGTGCACCAACAGCTCAACCCAGCCACCTACGTGGTCACGCTTGACCACACTCGGGGTAGGCGCAAGGCCTTTCACGTCAACATGATGAAGGCCCATCACGAACGTAAAGCCTGCGTCCTACCGGTCTGCAATCTGCCCGAGGACGGGGAAGAGGATCCCCTCCTAGACATGCTGGCCCAAGCTAATGCCAATTGGTCCATTGAGGACATGGAGGTAAATGCCTCGCTAACCGTCTCCCAGCGGTTGCAGTTGCTGACCACTCTGGAACCCTTCCGGGCCGAGTTCACGAACCGACCCGGAAGGACCGAGTTATCAGTCCACGAGGTGGACACCGGGAATCACGCCCCGTTATGGCGGACACCTTATCGGATCTCTGAGGAAGTGCAGCAGATTATGCGCCAGGAGATCCATGAGATGTTGCAGCTGGGGGTGATCCGGCAGTCCAAAAGCGCGTGGGCCTCACCTGTAGTTCTCGTGCCAAAAAAGGATCGGACCACCCGGTTCTGCGTGGACTACAGGGGGCTCAACGCCATCACTACCTCTGATGCGCACCCAATGCCACGCATCGAGGATCTGCTGGAGCGGTTAGCGAATGCCAAGTACATATCCATCATGGATTTAAGCCGGGGACACTGGCAGATTCCCCTGAGCCCTGAGGCGCAGGAGAAATCCGCCTTTATCACCCATTTTGGACTGTACGAGTCCACGGTCATGCCTTTCGGCATGAAGAATGCCCCTGCCACTTTCCAGCGGATGGTCAACCACCTGCTTCAGGGACTGGAGGAGTACGCTGTGGCGTACCTGGACGACATTGCCGTCTTCAGTTCCACCTGGGAGGAACACCTTCAGCATCTCCAGGAGGTGCTCAAGCGTATTCACCAGGCAGGTCTGACCATCAAGCCGGGAAAATGCCAGATGGGCATGAGGGAGGTCCACTACCTGGGGCACCGGGTAGGCGGGGGTTCCATAAGTCCAGAGCCCGAGAAAGTGGACGCAATCGTGTCCTGGCCCACCCCCAGGACCAAAAAGCAGGTGAAGTCCTTCCTGGGCACTGCAGGGTACTATAGGCATTTCGTACCGAACTATAGCGCCATTGCATAACCCTTGACGGACCTCACCAAGGGCGGTCTACCCCAAACAGTCAGCTGGACAGATGGCTGTGAGGCGGCATTCCGAGCTTTGAAAACAGCCCTGTGCAGCTCTCCGGTGTTGAGAGCCGTCGACAGCAGTCGGCCCTTCCTGGTACAGACTGACGCCAGCGAATTTGGCCTCGGTGCTGTACTCAGCCAGGTTGATTCGGGGAACCAGGAGCACCCCGTGTTGTACCTGAGCCGGAAACTTCTGCCAAGGGAAGTGGCACACTCCACCATCGAGAAGGAGTGCCTGGCCATGGTCTGGGCACTGCAACGTTTGCAGCCCTACCTGTACGGGCGCACCTTCAAGGTGGTCACCGACCACAACCCTCTGAGCTGGCTGCACACAGTGTCCGGAACCAATGGTAGGTTGCTACGCTGGAGCCTTGCCCTGCAGCAGTATGATTTTGCCGTACAACACAAGAAAGGCAGTGATCATGGGAATGCTGATGGGTTGTCACGACGTGGCGAACCCGCTGAGGTGCGCATGGCGGATTACCGACAGGTCATGCCTCCGTAGCGCCCTCTAAGAGGGGGAGGTGTGATAATACTGTAAGCTCCATGTCTTGTGCTGTGCAGAACTACAGCCCACCGAGCAAAGTTCCCCCCCTCCCTCTCTCATGCTTCTCACCAACCCCCCAGCCTGCACTCAGGCAGTGTAATGTGAGCTGCCAGTGCTGGAAGTTTTCCCGCTTCACCGCAGGGGTCCTCCATTGTCTTCACATGTGCTCTCCTTCTATAGCGGCCATTTTGGAGACTTCATTCTGTTTTGGTTATAACACGGTGGGGATTTGCGTCAGAAACACGAAAGTACTGTTGTGAAACATGCGCCTGACAGGCATCGTTCCCGTGGTACTGGTAAACCCGTAACTCCAACAGAACCCAAGAAATGGAATTCTCGGATGCCCTATAAACTAGCCCACCCGCGTGTGGGCTCATTTGAACCGTCATTTCAAAGTAAGATCATTGATAGGTCTGCCATTCTTCTGCGAGGTTCTCAGGATGAGTTATGCTCCTGATAATCTTTCAGAACTCCAACCATACCTTTCAGCAAGAGGAGGACCCTGGTAACTCCACCCCGTTTATGAGGTCACGGCCACAGGTCTATAAGGCAGGGGCCAGGTATTCTGCCTCAGATCTGCCCTGGACACCAGATACATAGCAGCTCTGTGATGCATTGTGATGTGTCTCCCATCCCCCGACCGCATGGCTTGCCTACTATGATCTAAGAACTGTAAGTTGATCTTCCATCTTTAATCCTATTTTATTTTCTGTAACCATATTGTACATAACTATATTGCCTCAGCTTGTTACATCCTTTTTTTTTATATGGTATAAGCACTGCCTGTTTTTTAGGAATAAACCTATAAATTTATTAGTTTGTTTCTCCTGCTCTATAAACGAATTTGCACGTGCCTGAAGCACTACGCTACTGTTTTGGGGTTGCTACGGACCCTCGTGATAAATTGTTCATCAAAAGCCGTAGCTGGTGGCAGCTAAAAGGAAGGGGTGTAAAGTGTTAATCTATTGGGTGACGCTGGCAGTGACGGAGCGGGGTTTATAAGGGTACTGCCTGGCTGCAGCCAGGGGTAATTATAATTCCCTCACTGCAGCGTGCCCAATAGCCAGCACACATCCAAGTGACCCGTCTGGCGACCAATTATCCTAGGTGCAGTTCCCTGACTGACCTGAGGGTAAGGGGGGCGCCAGAGAGCTGCAAGTTCCTAAGTGGAAGTGGGATAATTAAAAGTCCCTGCAGTTTACCGGGTCGGACGGCAGCAGCCGTCGTGTGTGTGCGCGTTTTCGTCATATTGGTGGCAGCGGTGGGATCACAAGCCGTGACCCCCGGGCTACCGTGTGGCAGACCGTGTGCCCGTTCATCACACCCTATGTACACCAAGTGTCATTTCATGTCGGGTGCTTCTGTCTTTTCACAGAAGCCGGCTTTACCCGGCAATTGAATCAGAGGATATTTTACTATGTAGAAGTGTATAAACTATACATATATGTATATATATATGTCACAATGACATGTATATATATATATATATATGTATTCTATGTGTGTATATTTAGTGTTTACAAGGAAAGAAAGATTTTTTTTTAGTTACGATATTTTGTTCCCATAGACTTACATGGGACTTCCGGTATCGGTATCGGGTATCGCCGATATTTTAATGGTATCGGCGATACCATTCCGATTCCGATACTTTTGGATATCGGAAAGTATCGCTCAACTCTACTTAACAGCAATTACTTGCTAAGTCAATATTTGGCTAGAAAATGAACTTTATCCCCCAAAACACATTTCAACATCATTGCAGCCCTGCCTTAAAAGGACCAGCTAACCTCTTTTCAGTGATTGCTCCATTAACACAGGTGTGGGTGTTGATGAGGACATGGCTGGAGATCAATCTGTCATGATTAAGTAAGAATGACACCACTGGACACTTTAAAAGGAGGCTGGTGCTTGGCATCATTGTTTCTCTTCTGTTAACCATGGTTATCTCTAAAGAAACATGTGCAGTCATCATTGCAATGCACAAAAATGGCCTAACAGGGAAGAGTATCGCAGCTAGAAAGATTGCACCTCAGTCAACAATCTATCGCATCATCAAGAACTTTAAGGAGAGAGGTTCCATTGTTGCCAAAAAGGCTTCAGGACACCCAAGAAAGACCAGCAAGCGGCAGGACCGTCTCTTAAAAGTGTTTCAGCTGCGGGATCGGGCTACCAGCAGTGCAGAGTTTGCTCAGGAATGGCAGCAGGCAGGTGTGAGTGCATCTGCACGCACTGTGAGGCGGAGACTCTTGGAGCAAGGCCTGGTCTCAAGGAGGGCAGCAAAGAAGCCACTTCTCTCCAGAAAAAACATCATGGACAGACTGATATTCTGCAAAAGGTACAGGCAGTGGACTGCTGAGGACTGGGGTAAAGTTATTTTCTCTCATGAATCCCCTTTTCGATTGTTTGGGACATCAGGAAAACGCCTCATTCGGAGAAGACAAGGTGAGCACTACCACCAGTCTTGTCTCATGCCAACTGTTAAGCATCCTGAAACCATTCATGTGTGGGGTTGCTTCTCAGCCAAGGGAATCGGCTCTCTCACAGTCTTGCCTAAAAACACAGCCATGAATAAAGAATGGTACCAGAATGTCCTCCAAGAGCAACTTCTCCCAACCCTCCAAGAGCAGTTTGGTGATCAACAATGCCTTTTCCAGCATGATGGAGCGCCTTGCCATAAAGCAAAGGTGATAACTAAATGGCTCAGGGAACAAAACATAGAGATTTTGGGTCCATGGCCTGGAAACTCCCCAGATCTTAATCCCATTGAGAACTTGTGGTCAATCATCAAGAGACAGGTGGACAAACAAAAACCTAAAAATTCTGACAAAATGAACGCATTGATTGTGCAAGAATGGACTGCTATAAGTCAGGATTTGGTCCAGAAGTTGATTGAGAGCATGCCAGGGAGAATTGCAGAGGTCCTGAAGAAGAAGGGTCAACACTGCAAATATTGACTTATATTGACGGCCCCAGGCTCTTTTATGCGATGTGGCCACATTTCATGTCCTCAGAATTGACAGCCCTTATCCTGAAAGACTCCACCTCCCCAATTGCATCCAAGCTTCTATCTCTAGCCAATTCTCGTGACCTCTCAACTTTCAAACACTGAGACACACACAAACGGTAACACCCCTGATGTGGACTTTGTCCAATTCACGTCAATTTCTTACCTAGATGACTAAACTCTTACCCTTTGTCCCCTATTAAATTAGAAGTATAACCACAACTTAGACATTTTTAGGTGCTCCCTAAAAACACATCTGTTTAGGGCAGCCTATCACGTTCCCTAATTAAAGTCCTTTTTATATATATAGCTTATTCTCTACTTAGCTGAACATAATTCTCCATGAAATGCAACCGTACCCGAAAGGCTCATGCAGCCTTTATCTACCCCCCCATTTCCTCAAGATGGTTGTACCATCATTGTAAATAGGCACCTGTAATTGGTGTCACCTCCCACCTCATTGTAGATTGTAAGCTCTGAAGAGCAGGGTCATCATTAGTTTTGCTTTATTTGTTTGATTATCTTAAACGTGGTAACTTTTAACTGTTTTATGTGAACTGATGACTAAATCTGTGCGGAATGTGTTTGCGATATATAAATAAAGGTTATTATTATTAGTAGATGGAAGATGGTGAAATTCAAGCTGGTAATTTTGCCATGTGTAGGAGAAAAGATTCTTTTATGTGAGCACAACTACACAAACGAGGGTTTGCTGCTGGACTGTGAGAGAGGTGCAGGCGGAGATGTTAAGGAAGTGTCATAATCCAGTTTTGGATTTATGACAGCTCTGATTCCACTCAATTAAAACATTTTTCCTTTCAAGCCAGCCAGGGTTAATGTCAGTTTTTCCCCACTGGCAATATGGTGTAATTGTAGTGCTGCTGATTCATCTGATGTGGGTGGTGACTACTCCCACCATCCTTTAATAGGTCACCTGATGCATCAACTGAATTTTGGTGACAGAGCAATCTACAGTGACCAAGCAGGATAAAGGAGCTCTCTGAGTGCAGTGGTGCATCTGCTGAGTTTGCTTTCCTGGTGCCTTTATTCTGCTGTGTGGTGCTCTGCAGCAGAGAACATTAAGTGTGCTGTTTGTTCCTCATCCCTTTCTTGTCTGTCACTGTCCATGTTTCATTATATGTTGTGGTTAGGCTAATGCCCTAAGCCGGCCAGTGCACTAGCCAGGGCAGAGCTAGGTGACAGCGAAGGATGAAGTATCATGACGGTGCCGGGGGGAATGACCTGCATATGGTGTTAGGGGAGTTCAGGGACAGGCTCAGGTTGGAGCTCAGGTGGTGAACGTCCCTCAGTCTCTATTGGTAGGGCCTTCCTCACCCCTTTTCCATATCCGTTGTGTGTTGTGCTTTTAGCTGACCGAGCATCCGTTGGTTCATGTCGAACCGTGACAGTCATCCCATGACAGGTAGAATGAGGAAGATGGGCTGTGCTTGGTATGTAAGATCAGTCAAAAACAGCAGGCATGTCCAATTCCATATCAACTGACAGGCTATCAATCATCCCAACACTAAAATGTAAGCAAGTGGAGGTTCTTCGGCCAGAGACCTGTGTGACAACACTTGCCACGGTGAGGGATGAGAAAGAATCAGAAGATGCGGTGGGGTGGACGTTGGTTGGCGAGACCCGCAAGTCTTCATTTTAGAACAATGACATTCCCAGATTAATACATGTTGATTACACATGTGGCAGGTCATGCATATAGTACTGAAATGACTTCTTTTTTTTTTACTCTACTAGGTTGTTTTTAAAAAAGTTGACAGATAGTGATTTTTTAGATTTTTGCCAATCTGAAAAAAAGACCCGAGCAAGGCAACTGCAGAACCGCGAACTCTGCTGTCCACTGCCAGAGTTGGGCCTCAGGAGGCATTAGTTGTCGTGATTGCATAACTCTGTGTCTACGTAACCTCCTCATATTCCTCCTCCTCTGCTGAGCTACTCAGCTGCATGCCTCTGGGTTTACACCAAGTGAGATCTACTACCTCATCATCATCCACTCCTAGCCCTGAGAATCATCCTCCTCCTCTTCCTGCATTGACAGCACATTACAGACCGCGGGCTCCTCAAACATCTGAGTCTCATCACAAATGGATCACCTTCACCCAACGGGGTTAACATCTGTAGAAGAGGATTTGGTTTATGCTCGGTCAAAACTTCGTCTGGCCATAGATCTACGTCAGAACAAATTTGGCCATCGGTGCAGATGATTTCCTAAACCTAACTCTGTGAATGTTTAGAGCAGACCTCTGATACCCATGGAATAGTATGTGTGAAGAGATCTGCAGACTCAGTCATTTGTTTCCCGACAGAATTTTGGGCGCTTAGAGAGTTGTGATGTGGGGGAAAAAAAGGTTCATTGGGGTGCCAGCACTGAGCACTGTACTGTGTGTGATGTTAAGGTGGAGCAGAGGCCAGTTGATGCAGCGCTTGTCATCTACCGGAGGACATGTTCTTTCTGGCCCTCATCTACAAAGCATACTTTTGTACGGCTGACAAAGAAAGGGAGCAGAGTTGCCCATCCAGTAACAGAAGTTTTAAAAATGCTGCTCAAATTCTGACTTCAGCAAAACAAACCAACTTCTCATCTGACTTCAAACTGCACCATTCCACAGAAACTGCTCTGACTAAAGTCAACAACGACCTACTAACCACAAAATGAAAGCGTAGCGAGTTTGTCCTCTTCTTTCTCCTGGACCTTGCATCTGTCTTTGACACAGTGGACCATTCCCTCTTACTAGAAACTTTCTGATCTGTTGACATTATAGACTTGGCCCTTTCTTGGATCTCCTCATACCTAGCAGACAGGACATTTAGTGGCTACCACTCACACACCATCTCCTCATCTCACCCCCTATGTGTTGGTGTCCACCAAGGTTCAGTTGTAGGATCGGGAAGGCGCACTTGCGCACTCACTCACTCTTAAAGGGACCGCTCGCATTCCCATCATAGAACTGGGAAACACCTTCTATTTAAAGCTTCTCCTCCAATATGGAGGTGCCTGAGCTACACTGTTAAGTTTGCCTCACATGCTTGCTAGTTGTCAGGTTCCCCAGGTCCGTCTGTCTGCTGTCTACCCTGTACCCATCTTCTCTTACCTGTCTGTGTCCATCTGCTTGAACCTGTCTGAGCTCTTCTGTCTGTCAGCTGATGCAGATCACATCTGCCAGTGCTTTTCTGTTCCTCAGCAGGTCCGATCTGCACCCATGGTTTCAGAGTTTCTACAGTGACTGCCTGCCTGCATTTTTCATCCCTTCTTTGGGCCTTAGCAGCGTAC
Source organism: Oophaga sylvatica (assembly GCA_033576555.1). NCBI lineage: Eukaryota > Metazoa > Chordata > Amphibia > Anura > Dendrobatidae > Oophaga > Oophaga sylvatica. Next base: position 10,158 of record JARQOD010003149.1, on the reverse strand, counting down.
CTGCTGTAGGAGGTCAGCTGCCACATTCTGTAGGTCAGCCATGGATTAGCACCTGGTGCCACCTCTTTGTACCTCCTTTCGTCACAGTTTTTGCCTGCTGCCACTTGTCTGAGTAGGGATTTGGTAGGCCACTCAGTTACTCCGCTACCAGGCTTTCAGAGGGATACGGAACAGTGATTGCACCACCGTGCCCGTTACAGTCTCCATCTGCTGGGTTGGCTGTAGTGGAAGAGGTGTCAGTCCACGCTATACTAATTCTACTTTATTGCGATTGATGCCACTTGTTGGTGTCTGCCACTAATTGTTGTAAATGTGTAGACTCCTGGTTGGGTCTCCTTCATGCATTTTCCTGTAGCAGTAGGCCTCCGAGACCGTCAGGCCTCCATTTCCTTGTACTCAACTACCCGTGTTACTATTCTTAAATTTTTCTGACAATGGTAGTCTAGAAAACTGATATTTGTGCCACCTGAGTGTGGCTCAGCATTAAAGCAGGTAGAGGTGTCCCAGCAAAGGGGCCCTACACCGCTCCCTCACCCACCTTGTCTTACTGTGACGTTCATAGGAAAGCTGTAAATGCTGTCCCAGACCCTTATTCCTCATGCCTGGCTGATTGCTGCAGTTCCATGCTGCAACTTTTACTGTGGGTGAATTGAGGCCACTTTCCTGGTGTCTGTCCCTCATTTGATGTCTTTTGACAGCATTTCGGGCCGTTCTAAGGTGTTGTGCATGCGTTTATTATTTCCTACCATTGACTATAATGGCATTCTGCGTCTGAGAGGTATAATTTATAGATATATCGAGAACAAGGAAACTGCTAAACAAGCAGAGCCCAATGCAAGTCTGTAACTGGGGGTTCTCTTTACAGGCGTAGGTCAAACTTTCAGTCCTACAGAGCCTATTAGGGGGAAACATGGAATATATAGAGAGTAAAGTAATACAGCCTGATGTTTCAGTAATGTAATGCGCCCAGTCCATCTCCAGCTCCTTATCAATAGGGTCACCAAGGATATTATTGAATAATGTCCGCAGTGTTGGCATAATCGTGTATTGATGCTTTCAGGTACACCCCTTATCTGGATATTATTGTGATTTTCTTGGTCATAAACCATGTTAACCCTTTAAGGACCAGGGGTATTTCAATTTTTGTGTTTCCATTTTTTGCTCCCCTTCTTCCCACGGCCATAACTTTTTTATTTTTCTGACAATATGGCCATGTTAGGGTTTGTTTTTTTGCGGGACGAGTTGTGCTTTTGTATGGCAGCATTGATTTTACCATATCATGTACTGGACAAGGGGAAAAAAATATCAAATGTGCAAATCCACAATTATTTTTTCGATTTTTTTTTACCATGTTCCCTAAATGCTAAAACTGACCTGCCATTATGATTCTGCAGATCATTACGAGTTCATGGACACCAAACATGTCTAGGTTCTTTTTTTATTTAAGCGGTGAAAAAAAATTACAAAGTTAGTAAAAAAAAAAAAACAATGTTGCCATTTTCCGAGACCCGTAGCGTCTCCATTTTTCAGGATCTTGGGCCGGGTGAGGGCTTATTTTTTGCTGCCGATCTGACGTTTTTACTGATATCATTTTGTTGTGTATACTTTCTTTTGATCGCCCGTTATTGGATTTTATTGCATTGTTGCAGCGACCCTAACCAGCAAGAGCACAGAAAGAGGACTTAGATATCCTCCAAAAATTCAAAAATAGCAAAAGAAGGCAGAGATGCTCACCTGCCCAGGCCTCCAAACAAATGCACTATCAGGATGCAGTGGACCCACATAGTTAAGATGACGGCAACACAGGTGCAAGAATACCGATGAGGCAACCGCTCACAACCTACCAATACATGGAGGGGGCGGCTGCTTGGTATATTGATGCACAAAGAAGACTTGTATGCAGCGCCGTTCACATTATGGCAATGCACAGCATCCAGTTAAACAGCCTAGTATTTACACCCTTCTATTAGATCAGGCGGGCTGCCCAGCGCTATTAAAATGCATGCCATGTGAACAGACACCACAGTTTACAAGACCAAATGGGCCCACATGCACCCTGTAAAATAAAGTGCAAAAAACACATTAAAAAATATATTTAAATAATGTGAGGTATTAGTTGGTAATTTGGCCAAAGTACGTAAGCTTGTACTTCTTTTGCTATTTTTGAATTTTTGGAGGATTTCTAAGTCCTCTTTCTGTGCTATTGCTGTTTAGTGTAGTTACTTGTAAACGTGAGGATCCGTGAAGTGGATTACAAGCTTACGTACTTTGGCCAAATTACCAACTAATACCTCACATTATTTAAATATATTTTTTAATGTGTTTTTTGCACTTTATTTTACAGGGTGCATGTGGGCCCATTTGGTCTTGTAAACTGTGGTGTCTGTTCACATGGCATGCATTTTAATAGCGCTGGGCAGCCCGCCTGATCTAATAGAAGGTGTGAATACTAGGCTGTTTAACTGGATGCTGTGCATTGCCATAATGTGAACGGCGCTGCATACAAGTCTTTTTTGTGCATCAATATACCAAGCAGCCGCCCCCTCCATGTATTGGTAGGTTGTGAGCGGTTGCCTCATCGGTATTCTTGCACCTGTGTTGCCGTCATCTTAACTATGTGGGTCCACTGCATCCTGATAGTGCATTTGTTTGGAGGCCTGGGCAGGTGAGCATCTCTGCCTTGCATTGTTGCAGCAACCAAAAAAACGTAATTCTGGCGTTTCAATTTTTTTTCTCGCTGCGCCATTTACCGATTGGATTAATTCTATTTATTTATTGATAGATCGGGCGATTCTGATGGCGGTGATCACAAATTTGTGTATATTTGATATTTTTATCATTTTATTTTGAATGGGGTGAAAGGGGAGTGAGTTGAACTTTTATATTTTTTTTTATATTCTTTTACATTTTTTTTTTCCTTGTGACTTGCTTCAATAGTCCCCATGCAGACTGCGGCTCCTCATGTGTATGTGACAGAGCGCTGTTCCGTCCTGATGTCTTCATGGAACTGCTCTTACCTGCATTACTGCATTGAGCCAGCAGGGAGAGCAGTGATGCAGTTAAGTCTAACACTGATTGGACGCAGCGCAGCCAATCAGGTTTAGTCTTGTTTGTGTCTTCTCCTCTGCTGTACAGCACAGCTCAAGTAAAGTGTCATGCTGTGATTTATAAAGAGCGCCCCTCTCCTCCCCCGCACCATCCCAGGCACAGTGTAAGGAGAAGAGGGAGACAGATGGCCCCCTGGTGGTGCAGCACAAAAGTGAGTCTGATCTATGCACCTGACTACTTGATCATCACATATAAATGAGGGCCCCTGCCAAACCTAACAGTGAGGGAGTAAAAATGGAGAGGTGCTTTAGTCATGGGTGATAGAGGGGGGTGTTATGTTTCGGTAGCTGAGGAGTGCAGGTAAAAAAAGGCAATACACCAGAGCAGTTGGAATCTATGAGATTGCAGTACCCTGACTAACCACCACAACTAGAGGCAGCCGTGGAGCGTTCCTACGTTGGTCCTAGACGCCTCGTCACAGCCTGAGAAACTAACTACACCTAAAGATAGAAATAGGAAAGCTATCTGCCCCGAAGCAGAACCCCAAAGATAATAGAAAGCCCCCAAACATGTAATGGCGGTTAGACAAGAGGAAATACTGACACAGAAGGAAAATAGTATGAGCAAACGCTGGGGCCCAAACTATCTAAATAGAAAAGGATAGGAAGGGTACTTACTGCAATCCCAGAAAACCCTGAAAAGCACCAACTCTACTAATTTCAAAATCACCTGAGATCACACGACCTCTACCACCTAAATTAGTTCTCTGGTGTAACAAAATCAAAACAGCAGCCACTGAAAAAACTGGAAAAAGCAAAAGTACAAAACTCAGTGGCTGAACTAAACTGAGAGGGCAAAAGCCCCCGGAAGGGACCCTGAAGGCCCCCACAGAAGTGCAGGACAAAATGCAAAAATATAGCACAAACACAAAAGAAGAAAAAGTCTTATCTGATAGCAGGAGATGCAGACACGACACAGCAGGCTACAAGGGAAACTGGAGTGAAGGATTCAGACCAAAACAATTGATCACCGGCAACCCTGATGGGAAAATGACTCTCTTATATAAGACCAGTCAGTAACACCTGATTCCCAGTCCTCACAATCTTCACTAGCACCGCTTGTAACCACTAGAGGGAGCCTCTGCTCAGAACTCATCTCAAACCCATTCACAACAGTACCCCCCCTTGAGGAGGGGTCACCGAACCCTCATTTGAGCAACCAGGTCGGTCAGGATGAGTTCTATGATACGCACGGATAAGTCTCCTAGCATGGATGTCCGAAGCAAACACCCAAGAATTGTCTTCCTGATCATAACCTCTCCATTTAACCAAATACTGGAGTTTCCGCCTAGAAAAACGAGAATCCAATATTTTCTCAACCACATACTCCAGATTGCCCTCAACCAAAACAGGGTCAGGAGGCACAGCAGCAGGAACCACTGGCTCAACAAACCTCTTCAACAAGGACTTGTGGAACACGTTATGGATCTTAAATGTCCCTGGAAGAAGCAAACGAAAAGAAACAGGATTAATAATCTCCATGATCTTATAAGGTCCAATGAACCTAGGCTTAAATTTAGGAGATGCTACTCTCATAGGAATATTCTTTGAGGACAACCAGACCAAGTCCCCCACTTTAAACCGAGGACCATCAGTCCTATGCCGGTTAGCAAACCGCTGGGCCTTCTCCTGAGATAGGGACAACCTCTCCACTACCTGGTCCCAAATCTGTTGCATACGCTCCACAACAGAGTCAACACCTGGACAGACAGAAGCCTCCGTCTGTCCTGAAGAAAATCGAGGGTGAAACCCAGAATTACAGAAAAACGGAGACATCAAAGTGGCAGAGCTAGCCCTATTATTAAGAGCAAACTCAGCCAAAGGCAAAAAAGAGACCCAGTCATCCTGATCAGCAGACACAAAGCATCTCAGATAAGTCTCCAATGTCTGGTTTGTTCTCTCAGTTTGACCATTGGTCTGAGGATGAAATGCCGAGGAGAAAGACAATTGAACACCCAGTTTAGAACAAAAAGTCCTCCAAAATCTGGAAACAAACTGGACTCCTCTGTCAGACACTATGTTCTCAGGAATGCCGTGTAAACGAACCACGTGCTGAAGGAACAACGGCACCAATTCAGAGGAGGAAGGCAACTTAGGTAATGGCACAAGATGTATCATTTTGGAAAACCTATCACAAATTACCCAGATGGTGGTCATTCTCTGAGAAACAGGAAGATCGGAAATGAAATCCATAGAGATATGGGTCCATGGTCTCTTGGGCACAGGCAATGGCATCAACAAACCACTAGAGCGAGAGCAAGGCTTGGAGCGAGAGCAAGTCCCGCAGGACTGCACAAATTCCCTGACATCACGAGACAAGGTAGGCCACCAAAAGGACCGACTAACCAAGTCTCTGGTACCAAAAATTCCGGGATGCCCAGCCAATGCGGAACAATGAATCTCAGACATCACACTCTTTTTCCATTGGTCCGGGACAAACAATTTTCCAACAGGGCAGCGCTTGGGCCTATCCTCCTGACACCCCTCCAGAGCAAGTCTCAAATTGGGCGAGATGGCGGAAAGAACTACACCCTCTTTCAAAATAACAGAAGGATCAGATAACTCAGGAGAGTCCGCAAGGAAACTCCTCGAGAGGGCATCCGCCTTAACATTCTTAGTGCCAGGAAGAAAGGAAACCACAAAATTAAAACGTGTGAAAAACAAGGCCCACCTGGCCTGTCTAGGATTGAGTCGCTTGGCAGATTCCAGATAGACCAGATTCTTATGGTCCGTAAGGACCACCACCTGATGTTTGGCTCCCTCCAGCCAATGTCTCCACTCTTCAAAAGCCCACTTCATGGCCAATAACTCCCGATTACCCACGTCATAATTACGTTCAGTAGGAGAAAATTTTCAAGAAAAAAAGGCACAAGGGTTACTTTTAGAGGTCTCTGGATCTTTTTGGGACAAAATGGCACCTGCCCCAATTTCAGAGGCATCAACCTCCACCTGAAATGGCAGAGAAACATCAGGCTGCCGTAGAACAGGAGCAGAAGTGAATCTCTGCTTAAGTTCCTGAAATGCAGAGACTGCCTCAGGAGGCCAATTCACCACATCAGAACCCTTTCTGGTCAAATCAGTTAATGGTTTAACAATAACCGAGAAATTACCAATAAATTTACGATAAAAATTGGCAAAACCCAAAAATCTCTGAAGAGCCTTTAATGAAGTAGGTTGGACCCAATCACAGATGGCCTGAACCTTGACCGGGTCCATTTCAATAACAGATGGGGACAAAATGAATCCCAGAAATGAGATCCTCTGTACGCCAAAAAGACACTTTGATCCCTTCACATACAGAGCATTCTCTCTCAAAATCTGGAATACAGTTCGAACATGTTTCACATGAGAGTCCCAGTCATTAGAAAAAATCAAGATATCATCCAAATAAAACAATCAGAAATTTGTCCAAAAAATCCCTGAAAATGTCATTCATGAAGGACTGGAAGACGGAAGGAGCATTAGTGAGCCCAAAGGGCATCACTAGGTACTCAAAATGCCCTTCAGGGGTATTGAATGCCGTCTTCCATTCATCCCCGTGCTTAATGCGAATAAGGTTAACGCCCCTCTGAGGTCAAGCTTGGTAAACCAAGTAGCGTTTTTCACCCTGGAAAACAGGTCAGAAATCAAGGGTAAACGGGTATTGATATTTCACAGTAATATTGTTCAAGAGACGATAATCAATACACGGCCTTAATGAACTATCTTTTTGGCCACAAAGAAAAAACCGCACCTAAGGGTGAAGAGGATGGTCTGATATGACCCTTCTCCAATGATTCCTTGATATAAGACCGCATAGCGTCATGTTCAGGTACAGACAAGTTAAAAAGGCGACCTTTAGGGAATTTTACTACCCGGCACTAATTCAATAGCGCAGTCATAGCTCCTATGGGAGGCAAGGATGCAGATTTACTTTCGCTAAAAACATCAGAAAAATCAATCAAAAAGTCAGGAACATCCTGAGCCTGGGGGGAGGCAGAAAAACAGGAGTGTTGGTATTAACACATTGGCAGCCCCAACTGGTTACAGACACAGATTTTCCAATCTAAAACAGGATTATGAGACTGTAACCAAGGGAAACCCAGCACGATAATGTCATGCAGATTATATAGAACCAAAAATTTGCAGCACCCTGGTGATCAGGTTCAACCCTCATTATCACCTGAGTAGAAAACTGGGGTTTATCTCAGCCAAAGGGGTAGAATCGATCCGCAGTAGGGAATAGACTTCTGTAGGGGTATCAAGGGAAACCCACAACGTTTAGCAAAATCATAATCCATCAGGTTAATAGCTGCTCCAGAATCAACGAAAGCCTGAGCAGAAAATGAGGACAGAGAGCATATCAGAGTGACATTAATAAAAACTTAGTCTGAACACTACCCAAGACAACTGAGCGTGCAAAACGTCTTCCCCGCTTAGGGCAGACTGAAATAGCATGAGAGGCATCACCACAGTAGAAACATAACCCATTGCGCTTTCGAAACTCATGACGCTGTGCCCCAGACACCACTCTATCACACTGCATGGGTTTCAGAAGCTGGTTCACAAGGCAACACCATTCCACGCATACTTCTCTGCTCACGCAAACGTCTGTCAATTTGAATCGCTAATGACATAGAATCATTGAGACCAGAGGGGACAGGGAATCCCACCATAACATCCTTTACATTATCGACAGACCCTTCCGGAAAAGGGCCGCCAAAGCGTCGTCATTCCATTTGGTCAGGACTGCCCACCTACGGAATCTCTGACAGTATAACTCAGCGTCATCAAGCCCCTGATTTAATGCCAACAAGGCTTTTTCAGCTTGATCAGTGACATTAGGCTCATCGTACAATAACCCCAAAGCCTGAAAAAATGCATCAACATCACTCAAAACAGGATCCCCAGGTATCAGGGGAAAAAGCCCAATCCTGAGGATCGCCGCGCAGGAGAGAGATGATAATTTGAACCTGCTGCGCTGCGTTTCCTGAGGACTTAGATTTTAAGGCAAAAAACAATTTACAATTATTTTTGAAATTCTGAAACTTAGCTCGATCCCCTAAAAACAAATCTGGCATGGGGATCCTAGGTTCCACAACAGGCAACCTAGCAAGATATGCAGCAATACTCCGAACCTCAGTGGCAAGCTGATCCACACGGCCAGACAACTGTGCAAACTCCATTGGGAGAAAAGATCCTCCCCAGCACCCAGAGATACAGAGGGAAAAAAATGCAACAAACAGAAAAATATCTCTGACAACTCTGACAACCTTTTTTTTTTTTTTTTTTTTTTCACAATATTTTTTCCCTTCTGTGAGTACCATACAATTTTCAATTTTTAGGCGGTGATACTGTTATGTTTCGTAGCTGAGGAGTGCAGGTAAAAAAGGCAATACACCAGAGCAGTTGGAATCTATGAGATTGCAGTACCCTGACTAACCACCACAACTAAAGGCAGCCGTGGAGCGTTCCTACGTTGGTCCTAGACGCCTCGTCACAGCCTGAGAAACTAACTTCACCTAAAGATAGAAATAGGAAAGCTATCTGCCCCGGAGCAGAACCCCAAAGATAATAGAAAGCCCCCAAACATGTAATGGCGGTTAGACAAGAGAAAATACTGACACAGAAAGAAAATAGTTTTGAGCAAACGCTGGGGCCCAAACTATCTAAATAGAAAAGGATAGGAAGGGTACTTACTGCAATCCCAGAAAACCCCTGAAAAGCACCAACTCTACTAATTTTCAAAATCACCTGAGATCACACGACCTCTACCACCTAAATTAGTTCTCTGGTGTAACAAAATCAAAACAGCAGCCACTGAAAAAACTGGAAAAAGCAAAAGTACAAAACTCAGTGGCTGAAAATAAACTGAGAGGGCAAAAGCCCCCGAAGGGACCCAGAAGGCCCCCACAGAAGTGCAGGACAAAATGCAAAAATATAGCACAAACACAAAAGAAGAAAAAGTCTTATCTGATAGCAGGAGATGCAGACACGACACAGCAGGCTACAGGGGAAACTGGAATGAAGGATTCAGACCAGAACAATTGATCACCGCAACCCTGATGGGAAAATGACTCCCTTATATAAGACCAGTCAGTAACACCTGATTCCCAGTCCTCACAATCTTCACTAGCACCGCTTGTAACCACTAGAGGGAGCCTCTGTCAGAACTCATCTCAAACACATTCACAAACAGGGGGGCTTAGTCACCTAGAGATGAATGACGGCCCCATTTCCTTATTTCTCCTATCACTCCTGACTTAGTCCCTAGTATAACTCCCAACTGACTGCCCCTGAGCCCCTCCTCATGTATCACCTCTGACTGACTGAGCCCCTCTCCCTGTATCACCCCTGACTGACTGAGCCCCCACTCCCTGTATCACGCCTGACTGACTGAGCCCCCACTCCCCGTATCACGCCTGACTGACTGAGCCCCTCTCCCTGTATCACCCATACTGATCCCTCTCCCTGTATCACCCCCTGACTGACTGAGCCCCTCTCTCTGCATCACCCTGACTGACTGAGCCCCTCTCCCTGTATCAGCCTGACTGAGCCCCTCTCCCTGTATCACCCCTGACTGACTGAGCTCCTCTCCCTGTATCACCCCTGACTGACTGAGCCCCTCTCCCTGTACACCCTGACTGACTGAGCCCCTCTCCCTGTATCACCCTGACTGACTGAGCCCCTCTCTCTGCATCACCCATGACTGACTGATCCCCTCTCCCTGTGTTTACCCATGACTGACTGAGCCCCTCTCCCTGTATCACTCTTGACTGACTGAGCCCCTCTCTCTGTATCACCCCTGACTGACTGATCCCCCTCTCCCTGTATCACTCCTGACTGACTGAGCCCCCTCTCTCTGTATCACCCCTGACTGACTGAGCCCCTCTCCCTGTATCACCCCTGACTGACTGAGCCCCTCTCCCTGTATCACCCCTGACTTGACTGAGCCCCTCTCCCTGTATCACCTGACTGACTGAGCCCCTCTTCCTGTATCACCCCTGGGCTGACTGAGCCCCTCTCCCGTTCACCCCCTGACTGGACTGAGCCCCTCTCTCTGCATCACCCC
>JARQOD010003148.1:0-68335 GCA_033576555.1 Oophaga sylvatica | reverse complement strand
TTACTCACCCGTTTTCGGGGTTGCTAATGGGCCACTGAGCCACTCTGCTTGTGGCATCCCTCTGGTGGACGATTGGGGGAAAGGGAGTCACTCTAATTGGGGGCAACTGGGGCTTTTTTGGCACGATATGGGCACATGCAGCTGCTCTGACATATGGACTGGGGCCCCGGTTGGCACGAATGGGACACTGCACTCGCTCTGACATAGGGGCACTCGGCTCGGTTTGGGCACAGATATGGGCACACTGCAGTCCTCTGACAAGGGGCACTCGGTTTGGGTTGGCCGATATGGGCACACTGCAGCTTGCTCTGACATACTGGCACTGGGGCTCTGGTTGGCACAGATATGGGCACACTGCAGCTTGCTCTGACATACTGGCACTCCGGCTCTGGTTGGCACAGATATGGGCACACTGCAGCTTGCTCTGACATACTGGCACTCCGGCTCTGGTTGGCACAGATATGGGCACACTGCAGCTTGCTCTGACAACTGGCACTCCGGCTCTGGTTGGCACAGATATGGGCACACTGCAGCTTGCTCTGACATATGGCACTCGGCTCTGGTTGGCACAGATATGGGCACACTGCAGCTCGCTCTGACATAGTGGCACTCGGCTCTGGTTGGCACTGATATGGGCACACTGCAGCTCGCTCTGAACACTGGCACTCGAACTTGTTGTTCACAGTCTATTGGACACTGCGCTGGAATCTGACATTACTGCTACTGGGCTCTGTTTGGCTGTATGGGCACTGCAGCTTGCTTTTACTGGGCACGCTTGTTGCTCAATATGGGAAGAGCTCTACTGACATATGGCGACTCCTCTGGTTCATGAATGGGCACACCATGCTCTACTATGGCATCTCTGAACTTTGTTTTCACGTCTTGACACTTGCTGTATCGGCACTTGTTGTGCTGTTATGGGACTCTGATTGCTGTTATGGGGCCGCTCAGACTTGTGTATGGGGAACTCGTTCACTTATATGGGAGCCCGCATTGACTCCTGCAGTCTGTTTAGGGGCACATACCGTATGTATTATGGGGCATTTCTTGATTTATGGGCACCTAGACTGTGTTATGGTCGGCCTAATTGATAAGCTGATTATTGCGCCATCTCACCTAAATTCGGTTCAGTGGAACTCGAGCTGTTTTGAATTGGAGCGCATGTCTCACTGAACTCGGTGTATGTATTAGGGGGCACCTAAATCTCGAGGTACTGATCTTAGGGGTGTCATTGAATTGGTGCACCCTGAATATCGGTCGTATCTGAAACTGCTGAGTGTCACAAAATTCGATGTCACCCTGAAATCTCAGCGTCTCACCCTGAAATCTCGGAGTGTCACCCTGAAATCTCGGAGTCAGTCTCACCCTGAAATCTCGGAGTGTCACCCTGAAATCTCAGAGTGTCACCCTGAAATCTCGGAGTGTCACCCTGAAATCTCGAGTGTCTCACCCTGAAATCTCAGGGGTTCACCCTGAAATCTCGGAGTGTCACCCTGAAATCTCGCGTTCACCCTGAAATCTCAGGTCTCACCCTGAAATCTCAGAGTGTCACCCTGAAATCTCAGGTTCACCCTGAAATCTCAGCGTCTCACCCTGAAATCTCGGAGTGTCACCCTGAAATCTCGGAGTCAGTCTCACCCTGAAATCTCGGAGTGTCACCCTGAAATCTCAGAGTGTCACCCTGAAATCTCGGAGTGTCACCCTGAAATCTTGGAGTGTCACCCTGAAATCTCAGCGTCTCACCCTGAAATCTCGGAGTGTCACCCTGAAATCTCGGAGTGTCACCCTGAAATCTCGGAGTGTCACCCTGAAATCTCGGTTCACCCTGAAATCTCGGAGTGTCACCCTGAAATCTCGGAGTGTCACCCTGAAATCTCGGAGTGTCACCCTGAAATCTCGAGTAGTCTCACCCTGAAATCTCGGAGTGTCACCCTGAAATCTCGGAGTGTCCACCCTGAAATCTCGGAGTGTCACCCTGAAATCTCGGAGTGTCCACCCTGAAATCTCGGAGTGTCACCCTGAAATCTCGGAGTGTCACCCTGAAATCTCAGCAGTGTGTCACCCTGAAATCTCGGAGTGTCACCCTGAAATCTCAGCGTCTCACCCTGAAATCTCGTAGTGCACCCTGAAATCTCGGAGTGTCACCCTGAAATCTCGGAGTGTCACCCTGAAATCTCAGCGTCTCACCCTGAAATCTCGAGTGTCACCCTGAAATACTCGGTGTCACCCTGAAATCTCAGCGTCTCACCCTGAAATCTCGGAGTGTCACCCTGAAATCTCGGAGTCGTCTCACCCTGAAATCTCGGAGTGTCACCCTGAAATCTCAGCGTCTCACCCTGAAATCTCAGGAGTCGTCTCACCCTGAAATCTCGGAGTGTCACCCTGAAATCTCAGCGTCTCACCCTGAAATCTCGGAGTGTCACCCTGAAATCTCGGAGTGTCACCCTGAAATCTCAGTCGATCGATTCACCCTGAAATCTCGGAGTGCCCACCCTGAAATCTCGGAGTGTCACCCTGAAATCTCAGCGTCTCACCCTGAAATCTCAGAGTCTCACCCTGAAATCTCGGAGTGTCCACCCTGAAATCTCAGCGTCTCACCCTGAAATCTCGGAGTGTCACCCTGAAATCTCGGAGTGTCACCTTGAAAACGTTTTGCTAAATTCTCAGAAAAACATTAACCCTTTCAGAGGAGCGACATTTCCAGTGTTCCTCACATTTGCACAAACCTATAAATAATCGGGAAAGAAGCCAAAATAAAAACACATCACACACGGAGAAGCAGAAGTCTCCCCCGGCCGCCCCCAGGCCCCAGCGCGGGACCCTCGTCACAGGCTTGGAGTTTATTTCCCAGCTTCCTGAGAGGTCTTCAGGGGCCGGCGGATCCGTGTGATTTCCTGACCTCTGCTCCTTCTCACAGTCGCTCTGCTTTTATAGAGTATTATATGCTGTGTACCGGGGGGCTCCGAGGAGGGTCCGGCCGCCCCACCAGCCGCATCTTCAGAGGTCTCTTACCGGCTGCTGATTAACTCTGTGCGACTGGGATGTAATAGAAAATCTGACCAACATCCTCCCTAATGACGCGGCTCAGCGGAACAGTCACGGAAACCTCACAGATGGATAATAAAGCTTAATGTTTTGTCTTTTATATTTTTTGGGGGGAAAAATTTGCTCAAAATTGTCAGAACTGGTGGCATGCGGTACTGCAGCCCAGTCCTGTCACTGGAGCTGAGCTGCAATTCCAGGCACAACCTATTGATAGGGGTGGCGCTGTTTTTCCACTTTTTGGGTATAGAAGAACGGTTACACTCGGAGTAGGCAATGCTTTCGGGAACCAAGCCCACATTCTCTTGGATTTTTTTTTAAAGGGACAAAATTTTTGTATACGCAGATGAAAGGGGATCCCACCATCTGCAGACCCCCTTTATTACCTATAGGCGAGGACGATCATTGAATCCACACAAGGAGTGAAATGGAGGCTTAGCTTTCGCTGCAGCCTCCTGACATTGAGCTTTTTATGTGACGGCTGTAGATGATAGAACGTTCTTTATGAAGTTGTAGGACTTTCCTTAGGGCAAGTCATCAGCATCAGATCCTCGGGGGTCTAGCTCTCGGCACAGCTCTTTATATTGGGTTGTGGGGGTCCAGGGGCTGCAGGACCGGCACCGTCACTATTGGCACCAAAGTCGGGTAGCAATGCGGGGGTTGCAGGTCTCTTCGGAGCACCACAACCCTTTGGGTTGGCGGGTTTCTAAGAAGCAACCTAAGAAAGTGAAGAAGCTAAAGAACCTGCTGACTGCAACAGGATTGGCCAATTTTCTTATAAGTCACCCAACTCTCCCCCAATAGATTTGGGAAAACAGGAAAGGATCAGGCATGCTGGATTTCAACATGTGCGATCATTCTTTTCTCTACAGAAATTAAGATGATGTCAAAGGAGTCTCCTAACACCCAACTGACCAAGAAGATTGCAGAAGACGGAAGGATCAGGCATGCTGGATTACAATATGCCCAATCATTTCTTTCTCTAAAGGCGATAAGGGTGTTTGATAACAGCTCCTTCCATTCTCCCACTTGGATGAACCGAGAATTAAGTGTAAGGGTGGTCATCCCTCCGACCCTCCAGACGTACAACAGTGAACCCAGAGAGTAAGGCCACCCCACAGCCTGGCACGATAGGTCCGGTCAGTCTTTAATCAGGGTGTCCGGCTCCATCATGGCCTGACCACAAGAATGAGGTGGGTTGATGCATTATTGACTCGTTCTGCTGACAACTTTTTTAAAGGAGTTGACCTACTAGAACCAAAGCTCATCCCCAGTGTGCCGTATTTGCCGGGCACTGCTGGGACAATGCTATGACCTGAGCTGAAGAAAGTGGAGGGTTTTTAGGCCGGTACTGGGTAGTCCCAAAGACATGGCCGTAATGTTATGATTTTGAGCTTCAAAATGTTGGTAATCATACTAGCCATGGAGATAAGCTGGTGATTACGGGAGGTCTGATCAGTGGGACCATGCATGGAGCATGGTCAACCATGGGTTCATTCAAAGCAGGAACCTCAGAGCCACGTTCTCGGGATTGGAGAGACCAGAGTGCTGCTCGGTCAACCCTGTAGGTTTATGGCCACCATTAACACTCTGCTCCTTTGAGATCTGTTGGGAGCCCTGGATCCCTTGACGGCCGGGCCGGTCACGGTGACCACCGCGATCCACCGACAGTAAAGCCGAGACTGTAAATTAATCTTCCAGGAATTATTCCATCCAGGCAAAACCTCTGTAATGATCAGGGTAACGTCATCCCCGGATCTGAGGACTATTTGTGTTTTTTGTACTTTCTGCTGCGAGTTCTTTATGTTCTGAGCACAGATCAATATAAAGAACGACGTTTACCGCCAGCGTAATAAGCCACGCTCAGAACTGAGCAAAAGTCATAAATCAACTCCCGAAAATAAGGAAAAAAAACCTCCAAAACCATCTCTCATAGTACTGAGACCAATACTGAAGAGGGAAACACCAGGTTTTTACCAAATACAGATTCATTTTTAGTTATTTTAGGGGCAGAAATTCTATTATTTTTTTTTTAGTTTTTTAGTTTTAAATATTTATTTTATCTTTGTTTTCCGAGCAAAATAACAAATGTTGGACTCATTCTTCTAGAATTTTACACAATGAAATATTTTTACTTTTAGTTCCCTTAGAGGACTTGAACCTTCCATCGTCCGATCCCTTATACTATATACTGTAATATTACAGCACTGCTGTATACAGTGTAAATCTCGGTCTCCTTTGAGGCTCAGCAGATAGATGACTTCAGAGGAGGACCAAGATGGTAGAGATAGGAGTCTTCATGATGTTACATTAAGGGGTTAATCGGACCTGTCATCGGATCAAATGTGTCCAGATTTTGCGCTTATATTATCATGGCTTCCCCCCTGAGTATTTCATTTTTTATTTCTTTTAAATCCGTCGTACGGTTCCAGAGATATGGGACTTTTTACTTAGTGCTAGGATTCCTTGGAGGTGTGACTAAGAACACGCCCACAAGGAACCCTGTGAGCCACGCCCCCTAGGAAAGGGTCATGAAGAGGAGCACTAAATATAAAAGTCCATAACTCTTGAACCGTAAAGCAGATTTAAAAAAACAAAAAATTAAATATTCAGGGAAGAAGTGATGATAATAAAACTGCTAAAACTGGACACATTGGACCCTGTAGCAGGTCCTCCTTAGAGGGTGTGTCTCGCTTAGATGACCCCTGTCCATATACTCTTTTAGAAGATACAGATATCGTAGAGGGGGACAAGATTTCCTGCTTTGGACCCATTTCTTAATTTCAGAGTGCCCTTTATCTCTCTTTTCATAAGTCCTGAAGAAGAACAGGATTTCAGGCTCTAAATAAGCAAAACTAAATGTTTCCATTCACTGACAGTAAGAAGAATTAAAAGAGTAGTGAAATCAGCCTAAAAATTGGCAATCAATTTTCTGAACACCTTAATTGTAGCAATATGTAAAGCCCGGGACCCTCAGCCCACCCCAGACCTAAAATTAATGGCTCTCCTGGATTATTGAATAAAATATAGAACAGAAAGGTGGAGTCACAAGAACCGCCTCCGAGGAGCTAAAATAAGCTCAAAGGAAGGAGAGAGCAGAAGATACAGATCCTCTGAGTGTGGATACAATAATTACAGTAATCAGTGCTGGAACGACAGGACGCAGAAAAGCGAAGGGAGACAATATAGAGGAAACCATCTAACAGACACAAACCAGAGCCGTCACAAGAACCGCCCCGAGGAGCTAAAATAAGATCAAACGAAGGAGAGAGCAGAAGTTACAGATCCTCTGAGTGTGGATACAATAATTACAGTAATCAGTGATGGAACGACAGGACGCAGAAAAGCGAAGGGAGACAATATAGAGGAAACATCTAACAGACACAAACCAGAGCCGTCACAAGAACCGCCCCAGAGGAGCTAAAATAAGCTCTAATGAAGGAGAGAGCAGAAGTGTTGTGAATGGGTTTGAGATGAGTTCTGAGCAGGGGCTCCCTCTGGTGGTTACAAGCGGTACTAGTGAGGATTGTGAGGACTGGGAATCAGGTGTTACTGACTGGTCTTATATAAGGGAGTCATTTTCCCATCAGGGTTGCCGGTGATCAATTGTTCTGGTCTGAATCCTTCTTTCCAGTTTCCCTTGTAGCCTGCTGTGTCGTGTCTGCATCTCCTGCTATCAGATAAGACAATTTCTTCTTTTGTGTTTTTGCTGTATTTTTGCATTTTGTCCTGCACTTCTGTGGGGGCCTTCTGGGTCCCCTCCGGGGGCTTTTGCCCTCTCAGTTTGGTTCAGCCACTGTGTTTTGTACTTTTGCTTTTTCCAGTTTATTTTCAGTGGCTGCTGTTTTGATTTTGTTACACCAGAGAACTAATTTAGGTGGTAGAGGTCGTGTGATCTCAGGTGATTTTGAAATTAGTAGAGTTGGTGTTTTTCAGGGTTTTTTGAGATTGCAGTAAGTACCCTTCCTGTCCTTTTCTATTTAGATAGTTTGGGCCCCAGCGTTTGCTCATACTATTTTCTTTCTGTGTCAGTATTTCCTCTTGTCTAACCGCCATTACATGTTTGGGGGCTTTCTATTATCTTTGGGGTTCTGCTCCGGGGCAGATAGCTTTCCTATATCTATCTTTAGGTGTAGTTAGTTTCTCAGGCTGTGACGAGGCGTCTAGGACCAACGTAGGAACGCTCCACGGCTGCCTCTAGTTGTGGTGGTTAGTCAGGGTACTGCAATCTCATAGATTCCAACTGCTGTGGTGTATTTCCTTTTTTACCTGCACTCCTCAGCTACCGTAACATAACAAGAAGATACAGATCCTCTGAGTGTGAATACAATAATTACATTAATCAGTGATGGAACGACAGGACGCAGAAAAGCGAAGGGAGACAATATAGAGGAAACATCTAACAGACACAAACCAGAGCCGTCACAAGAACCGCCCACGAGGAGCTAAAATAAGCTCTAATGGAGAGAGCAGAAGATACAGATCCTCTGAGTGTGGATACAATAATTACATTAATCAGTGATGGAACGACAGGACGCAGAAAAGCGAAGGGAGACAATATAGAGGAAACATCTAACAGACACAAACCAGAGCCGCCACAAGAACCGCCCATGAGGAGCTAAAAATACAGCTCTAATATGTACAGGGAAGAGGCAGAGACTAAGATAGCACAGATCCTACAATTGACGTGTGGATACAATAATTACAGTAATCAGTGATGGAACGACAGGACGCAGAAAAGTGAAGGGAGACAATATAGAGGAAACATCTAACAGACACAAACCAGAGCCGTCACAAGAACCGCCCCAGAGGAGCTAAAATAAGCTCAAATGAAGGAGAGAGCAGAAGATACAGATCCTCTGAGTGTGAATACAATAATTACATAATCAGTGATGGAACGACAGGACGCAGAAAAGCGAAGGGAGACAATATAGAGGAAACATCTAACAGACACAAACCAGAGCCGTCACAAGAACGCCCCAGAGGAGCTAAAATAAGCTCTAATGAAGGAGAGAGCAGAAGATACAGATCCTCTGAGTGTGAATACAATAATTACATTAATCAGTGATGGAACGACAGGACGCAGAAAAGCGAAGGGAGACAATATAGAGGAAACATCTAACAGACACAAACCAGAGCCGTCACAAGAACCGCCCACGAGGAGCTAAAATAAGCTCTAATGAAGGAGAGAGCAGAAGATACAGATCCTCTGAGTGTGGATACAATAATTACAGTAATCAGTGATGGAACGACAGGACGCAGAAAAGCGAAGGGAGACAATATAGAGGAAACATCTAACAGACACAAACCAGAGCCGCCACAAGAACCGCCCATGAGGAGCTAAATAAGCTCTAATGAAGGAGAGGGCAGAAGATACAGATCCTCTGAGTGTAGATACAATAATTACAGTAATCAGTGCTGGAACGACAGGACGCAGAAAAGCGAAGGGAGACAATATAGAGGAAACATCTAACAGACACAAACCAGAGCCGTCACAAGAACCGCCCCGAGGAGCTAAATAAGCTCTAATGAAGGAGAGGGCAGAAGATACAGATCCTCTGAGTGTAGATACAATAATTACAGTAATCAGTGCTGGAACGACAGGACGCAGAAAAACGAAGGGAGACAATATAGAGGAAACATCTAACAGACACAAACCAGAGCCATCACAAGAACCGCCCCCGAGGAGCTAAAATAAGCTCTAATGAAGGAGAGGGCAGAAGATACAGATCCTCTGAGTGTAGATACAATAATTACAGTAATCAGTGCTGGAACGACAGGACGCAGAAAAGCGAAGGGAGACAATATAGAGGAAACCATCTAACAGACACAAACCAGAGCCGTCACAAGAACCGCCCCCGAGGAGCTAAAATAAGCTCTAACGTACGAGAGAGCAGAAGTTACAGATCCTCTGAGTGTGGATACAATAATTACAGTAATCAGTGATGGAACGACAGGACGCAGAAAAGCGAAGGGAGACAATATAGAGGAAACATCTAACAGACTCCGCTCCACACTGAGCCGCCACCACAGGCACATCCACATCCACAGATTTGGGCTTTTGCATTTTTTGTGTGACATTTTGCGTCGCCCTTCTCGGCTCGCTGAGTAACTGGGAATTCTCCAGATTCACTTGTTACATTTCTACCCAGAAGTTTCTCATCTTATGAGCGGCTGCACCAAACATCGGGGCGAAGAACGCGAGCAGAGAACAAGGGGGACTGACAGAGAACGCCATGCAAAAGTGTCAGGAGAACTCCCCCAAAGGGTTAACCAAGACGTCTGATTTACTACACACAGGGGACAGAACAAAGTCCGGTAATCCGGCAACATCTGATAATCTGTGTCCGTCAGCGAGAATCCTACAGACGATGGTGAAGCCTGAAATGTCTCCCTCTGTATACAGCATCTCACGGTGACAGCACTGAATACTGAGATGTCACCAGCAGGGGGCAGTGCGGGCTGCGGGGACACAGGAGCCTCTGCCAGATAAGATGACAACACTGTACATGTTGTACAGCCGGCGGGGTCCCAGGACAGGGGTGGAGGTGGGGCCCCTGGTGCAGGAGTGGTGTTGGGGCCTGTGGTGCAGGATAGATGCTAGTGTCCCGGTAGAGTGGTGTTGGGGCTCCTGGTGCAATAGTGGTGCTGGGTACCTGATACAGGAGTGGTGTTGGGGCCCCTGGTGCACGAGTGGTGCTGGGACCTGATACAGGAGTGGTGTTGGGGCCCCTGGTGCAGGAGTGGTGCTGGAGCCCCTGGTACAGGAGTGGTGTTGGGGCCCCTGGTGCAGGAGTGGTGCTGGAGCCCCTGGTACAGGAGTGGTGTTGGGGCCCCTGGTACAGGAGTGGTGCTGGAGCCCCTGGTACAGGAGTGGTGTTGGGGCCCCTGGTGCAGGAGTGGTGCTGGAGCCCCTGGAACTGGAGTGGTGTTGGGGCCCCTGGTGCAGGAGTGGAGGTGGGGCCCCTGGTGCAGGAGTGGTGTTGGGGCCCGTGGTGCAGGAGAGATGCTAGGGTCCCGGTAGAGGAGTGGTGCTGGAGCCGCTGGTGCAGGAGTGGTGCTGGAGCCCCTGTACAGGAGTCGTGCAGGGGCTCCTGGTGCAGGAGTGGTGCTGGGGACCTGATACAGGAGTGGTGTTGGGGCCCCTGGTGCAGGAGTGGTGTTGGGGCCCCTGGTACAGGAGTGGTGCTGGAGCCCCTGGTACTGGAGTGGTGCTGGAGCCCCTGAAACTGGAGTGGTGTTGGGGCCCCTGGTGCAGGAGTGGTGTTGGGGTCCCTGGTGCAGGAGTGGTGCTGGGGACCTGATGCAGGAGTGGTGCTGGGGCCCTGGTGCAGGAGTGGTGCTGGGGCCCCTGGTACAGGAGTGAGTGGTGCTGGGGACCCGATACAGGAGTGGTGCTAGGGACCTGATGCAGGAGTGGTGTTGGGGCCCCTGGTGCAGGAGTGGTGCTGGGGCCCCTGGTGCAGGAGTGGTGTTGCGGCCTGTGGTGCAGGAGAGATGCTAGGGTCCCGGTAGAGTGGTGTTGGGGCCCCTGGTGCAGGAGTAGTGCTGGAGCCCCAGTACAGGAGTGGTGCTGGAGCCCCAGTACAGGAGTGATGTTGGGGCCCCTGGTGCAGGAGTGGTGCTGGGGCCCGTGGTGCAGGAGTGGTGCTGGAGCCCCTGTACAGGAGTCGTGCAGGGGCTCCTGGTGCAGGAGTGGTGCTGGGGACCTGATACAGGAGTGGTGTTGGGGCCCCTGGTGCAGGAGTGGTGTTGGGGCCCCTGGTGCAGGAGTGGTGTTGGGGCCCCTGGTACAGGAGTGGTGCTGGAGCCCCTGAAACTGGAGTGGTGTTGGGGCCCCTGGTGCAGGAGTGGTGTTGGGGTCCCTGGTGCAGGAGTGGTGCTGGGGACCTGATGCAGGAGTGGTGCTGGGGCCCTGGTGCAGGAGTGGTGCTGGGGCCCCTGGTACAGGAGTGGTGCTGGAGGCCATGGTACAGGAGTGGTGTTGGGGCCCCTGGTGCAGGAGTGGTGCTGGAGACCCTGGTACAGGAGTGGTGTTGGGGCCCCTGGTGCAGGAGTGGTGCTGGAGCCCCTGGAACTGGAGTGGTGTTGGGGCCCCTGGTGCAGGAGTGGAGGTGGGGCCCCTGGTGTAGGAGTGGTGTTGGGGCCTGTGGTGCAGGAGAGATGCTAGGGTCCCGGTAGAGGAGTGGTGCTGGAGCCGCTGGTGCAGGAGTGGTGCTGGAGCCCCTGTACAGGAGTCGTGCTGGAGCCCCTGGAACTGGAGTGGTGTTGGGGCCCCTGGTGCAGGATAGATGCTAGTGTCCCGGTAGAGTGGTGTTGGGGCTCCTGGTGCAGGAGTGGTGTTGGGGCCCCTGGTACAGGAGTGGTGCTGGAGCCCCTGGTACTGGAGTGGTGCTGGAGCCCCTGAAACTAGAGTGGTGTTGGGGCCCCTGGTGCAGGAGTGGTGTTGGGGTCCCTGGTGCAGGAGTGGTGCTGGGGACCTGATGCAGGAGTGGTGCTGGGGCCCTGGTGCAGGAGTGGTGCTGGGGCCCCTGGTACAGGAGTGAGTGGTGCTGGGGAACCGATACAGGAGTGGTGCTGGGGACCTGATGCAGGAGTGGTGCTGGGGCCCTGGTGCAGGAGTGGTGCTGGGGCCCCTGGTGCAGGAGTGGTGTTGCGGCCTGTGGTGCAGGAGAGATGCTAGGGTCCCGGTAGAGTGGTGTTGGGCCCCTGGTGCAGGAGTGGTGCTAGAGCCCCAGTACAGGAGTGGTGCTGGAGCCCCAGTACAGGAGTGGTGCTGGAGCCCCAGTACAGGAGTGATGTTGGGGCCCCTGGTGCAGGAGTGGTGCTGGAGCCCCTGGTACTGGAGTGGTGTTGGGGCCCCTGGTGCAGGAGTGGAGGTGGGGCCCCTGGTGCAGGAGTAGTTTTGGGGCCCGTGGTGCAGGAGAGATGCTAGGGTCCCGGTAGAGGAGTGGTGCTGGAGCTGCTGGTGCAGGAGTGGTGCTGGGGCCCCAGTACAGGAGTCGTGCTGGGGCTCCTGGTGCAGGAGTGGTGCTGGGGACCTGATACAGGAGTGGTGTTGGGGCCCCTGGAGCAGGAGTGGTGCTGGAGCCCCTGGTACAGGAGTGGTGTTGGGGCCCCTGGTGCAGGAGTGGTGTTGGGGCCCCTGGTGCAGGAGTGGTGCTGGAGCCCCTGGTACTGGAGTGGTGCTGGAGCCCCTGGTACTGGAGTGGTGTTGGGGCCCCTGGTGCAGGAGTAGTGTTGGGGACCTGATGCAGGAATGGACAAGGCAACTGTTAAGTGGATTCATAACTGGCTTAGTGATCGGACCCAAAGAGTGGTAGTAAATGGCTGCACATCCAGGTGGAAGAATGTCTCAAGTGGGGTACCACAAGGCTCTGTTTTGGGCCCTGTATTGTTCAACATCTTTATCAATGATTTAGATGAAGGAATTGAGGGTAAACTGATCAAATTTGCTGATGACACAAAGCTTGGGGGGTAGCTAATACTAGAGAAGAGAGATAGAGGATTCAAAAATATATAAATAAACTGGAACAGTGGGCAGCAACTAACAGAATGGATTTTAACAGGGAAAAATGCAAAGTACTACATCTGGGCAATAAAAATGAAAAAAGCATATACAAAATGGGAGGAATAGGGCTAAGTAACAGCACATGTGAAAAAGACTTGGGTATACTAATTGATCACAGACTTAACATGAGTCAACAGTGTGATGCAGCAGCAAAAAAGGCAAATGCAATTCTAGGATGTATCAACAGAAGCATACAGTCTAGATCACGTGAGGTCATTATTGCCCTCTACTCCTCTTTGGTCAGACCTCATCTGGAATACTGTGTCCAGTTTTGGGCATCACATTTTAAAAAAGACATCAACAAACTGGAGCAAGTTCAGAGAAGAGCCACCAGAATGGTGACCGGTCTGCAAACCATGTCCTATGAGGAACGGTTACAGGATTTGGGAATGTTTAGCTTGCAAAAAAGAAGACTGAGAGGAGACTTAATAGCTGTCTACAAATATCTCAAGGGCTGTCACATTGTAGAAGGATCATCTTTATTCTCATTTGCACAAGGAAAGACTAGAAGCAATGGGATGAAACTGAATGGGAGGAGACACAGATTAGATATTAGAAAAAACTTCTTGACAGTTAGGGTGATCAATGAGTGGAACAGGCTGCCACAAGAGGTGGTGAGTTCTCCTTCAATGGAAGTCTTCAAACAGAGGCTGGATAGACATCTGTCTGGGATGATTTAGAGAATCCTGCTTTGAGCAGGGGGTTGGACCAGATGACCCAGGAGGTCCCTTCCAACTCTACCATTCTATGATTCTATGAGTGGTGCTGGGGCCCCTGGTACAGGAGTGGTGCTGGGGACCCAATACAGGAGTGGTGCTGGGGACCCTGGTGCAGGAGTGGTGGAGCCCCTGGTGCAGGAGTGGTGCTGGGGACCCGATACAGGAGTGGTGTTGGGGCCCCTGGTGCAGGAGTGGTGCTTTGGACCCGATACAGGAGTGGTGCTGGGGCCCCTGGTGCAGGAGTGGTGATGGGGCCCCAGGTGGAGGAGTGGTGCTGGAGCCCCTGGTGCAGGAGTGGTGCTGGGGACCCGATACAGGAGTGGTGTTGGGGCCCCTGGTGCAGGAGTGGTGCTGGGGACCCGATACAGGAGTGGTGCTGGGGCCCCTGGTGCAGGAGTGGTGGAGCCCCTGGTGCAGGAGTGGTGCTGGGGACCCGATACAGGAGTGGTGTTGGGGCCCGTGGTGCAGGAGTGGTGCTGGAGCCCCTGGTGCTGGAGTGGCGCTGGGGACCTGATACAGGAGTGGTGATGGGGCCCCTGGTGCAGGAGTGGTGATGGGACCCCTGGTGGAGGAGTGGTGCTGGAACCCCTGGTGCAGGAGTGGTGCTGGGGACCCGATACAGGAGTGGTGTTGGGGCCCGTGGTGCAGGAGTGGTGCTGGAGCCCCTGGTGCTGGAGTGGTGCTGGGGCCCCTGGTGCAGGAGTCGTGTTGCGGCCTGTGGTGCAGGAGAGATGCTAGGGTCCCGGTAGAGTGGTGTTGGGCCCCTGGTGCAGGAGTGGTGCTAGAGCCCCAGTACAGGAGTGGTGCTGGAGCCCCAGTACAGGAGTGGTGCTGGAGCCCCAGTACAGGAGTGATGTTGGGGCCCCTGGTGCAGGAGTGGTGCTGGAGCCCCTGGTACTGGAGTGGTGTTGGGGCCCCTGGTGCAGGAGTGGAGGTGGGGCCCCTGGTGCAGGAGTAGTTTTGGGGCCCGTGGTGCAGGAGAGATGCTAGGGTCCCGGTAGAGGAGTGGTGCTGGAGCTGCTGGTGCAGGAGTGGTGCTGGGGCCCCAGTACAGGAGTCGTGCTGGGGCTCCTGGTGCAGGAGTGGTGCTGGGGACCTGATACAGGAGTGGTGTTGGGGCCCCTGGAGCAGGAGTGGTGCTGGAGCCCCTGGTACAGGAGTGGTGTTGGGGCCCCTGGTGCAGGAGTGGTGCTGGGGCCCTGGTGCAGGAGTGGTGCTGGGGCCCCTGGTGCAGGAGTGGTGTTGCGGCCTGTGGTGCAGGAGAGATGCTAGGGTCCCGGTAGAGTGGTGTTGGGCCCCTGGTGCAGGAGTGGTGCTAGAGCCCCAGTACAGGAGTGGTGCTGGAGCCCCAGTACAGGAGTGATGTTGGGGCCCCTGGTGCAGGAGTGGTGCTGGAGCCCCTGGTACTGGAGTGGTGTTGGGGCCCCTGGTGCAGGAGTGGAGGTGGGGCCCCTGGTGCAGGAGTAGTTTTGGGGCCCGTGGTGCAGGAGAGATGCTAGGGTCCCGGTAGAGGAGTGGTGCTGGAGCTGCTGGTGCAGGAGTGGTGCTGGGGCCCCAGTACAGGAGTCGTGCTGGGGCTCCTGGTGCAGGAGTGGTGCTGGGGACCTGATACAGGAGTGGTGTTGGGGCCCCTGGAGCAGGAGTGGTGCTGGAGCCCCTGGTACAGGAGTGGTGTTGGGGCCCCTGGTGCAGGAGTGGTGTTGGGGCCCGTGGTGCAGGAGTGGTGCTGGAGCCCCTGGTGCTGGAGTGGTGCTGGGGACCTGATACAGGAGTGGTGATGGGGCCCCTGGTGGAGGAGTGGTGCTGGAGCCCCTGGTGCAGGAGTGGTGCTGGAGCCCCTGGTGCAGGAGTGGTGCTGGGGACCCGGTGCAGGAGTGGTGCTGGGGACCCGATACAGGAGGGTGCTGGGGCCCCTGGTGCAGGAGTGGTGCTGGGGCCCCTGGTACAGGAGTGGTGCTGGGGACCCGATACAGGAGGGTGCTGGGGCCCCTGGTGCAGGAGTGGTGCTGGGGCCCCTGGTGAAGGAGTGGTGCTGGGGACCCGATACAGGAGGGTGCTGGGGCCCCTGGTGCAGGAGTGGTGCTGGAGCCCCTGGTGCAGGAGTGGTGCTGGGGACCCGATACAGGAGGGTGCTGGGGCCCCTGGTGCAGGAGTGGTGCTGGGCCCCTGGTGCAGGAGTGGTGCTGGAGCCCTGGTGCAGGAGTGGTGCTGGGGACCCGATACAGGAGGGTGCTGGGGCCCCTGGTGCAGGAGTGGTGCTGGGGCCCCTGGTACAGGAGTGGTGCTGGGGACCCGATACAGGAGGGTGCTGGGGCCCCTGGTGCAGGAGTGGTGCTGGGGCCCCTGGTGAAGGAGTGGTGCTGGGGACCCGATACAGGAGGGTGCTGGGGCCCCTGGTGCAGGAGTGGTGCTGGAGCCCCTGGTGCAGGAGTGGTGCTGGGGACCCGATACAGGAGGGTGCTGGGGCCCCTGGTGCAGGAGTGGTGCTGGGGACCCGATACAGGAGGGTGCTGGGGCCCCTGGTGCAGGAGTGGTGCTGGGGCCCCTGGTGCAGGAGTGGTGCTGGAGCCCCTGGTGCAGGAGTGGTGTTGGGGCCCCTGGTGCAGGAGTGGTGCTGGGGCCCGTGGTGCAGGAGTGGTGCTGGGGCCCCTGGTGCAGGAGTGGTGTTGGGGCCCTGGTGCAGGAGTGGTGCTGGGGCCCCTGGTGCAGGAGTGGTGCTGGGGCCCCTGGTGCAGGAGTGGTGCTGGGGCCCCTGGTGCAGTTCCTGCACATGTGGAGTCTCAGAATAGATCTCACACATCACCTAACAGTCGCTCCGGGGTGAGAAAGTGGTATCTTGTCTGTTGATCGCCCTCTCGGCTCCTCCGTGAGACCCCCGAAGCCCATCTCATGTATACAGGAAGGAGAGAGACAGCGGCAGATACAGAGGAGACAGAGCAGAAGATACGAGACACTGCGAGGACAGCGGAATTATCATCTATTATCTATGATCTGTCTATATCTATCTCCCTCTCTATCATCTCTATCTGAGTATCTTTCTCTGTCTTTTTCTCTCTATCTCTCCATGCATCTTTCTCTATTTTTCTGACTGCTTCTCGCTCTTTCTTTCTATATCTCATTTTCTCTCTTTCTATCATCTCTCTGTCTTTCTCTATATTTCTTTCTCCCTTTGTCTCTGTCTTTTTTTCTATATCTCTTTTTCTCCCTCTATCTATCCTTCTTTTTTTCTTTCTCTCTGTATTTCTCCATCTCTCTTTCTCTCTCCTTTTCTTTTTCTCTTTCTTTCTCTCTCTTTTTCTTTCTCTCTTTTTCTCTATGTCTCTGTATCGCTCTCTTTCTCTCTCCATTTCTCTTTCTCCCCCTCTTTCTTTTTCTCTCTGTATCGCTCTCTTTTTCTCTCTACCTCTCTCCCCCTCTTTCTTTTTCTTTCGCTCTCTATTTCTTTCTCTCTTTTTTTCTCTCTCTATTTCTCCTTTTCTCTCTCTCTCCCTCTTTCTCTCCCTCTCTTATTCTTTCTTTCTCTCTCTATATCTCTCTCTCTTTCCTCCTCTTCCCCCCTTTCTTTCTCTTACTTTTCTCTTTTTCTTTCCCTCTTTCTATCATCTCTCCTTCTCTTCTCTCTTCCTTTTTCCCTTTCTTTCTCTATCACTTTTCTCCATCTCATCTCTCTTTCTCTCCTTTTTTCTCTCTCTCTTTTTCTATCACTTTTCTCCATCTCTCTCTTTTTCTCTTTCTCTCTTTCTTTCTCTCTCTCTCTATCTCTGTATCTTTTTCCCTTTATTTCTCTCTCTTTTTCTATTACTTTTCTCTCTATCTCTGTATCTTTCTCTTTCTTTTCTCTCTTTCTTTCTCTTTCTCTCATCTTTCTTTCTCTCTTCCTCTTTTTCCCTTTATTTCTCTCTCTTTTTCTATCACTTTTCTCTCTTTCTCCCTCTCTCCTCGCTGTCACAGCGCAGCAGTGCCGGCTCGCGGCCGCTGGGACTTGTAGTCCTACC
This sequence comes from Oophaga sylvatica, assembly GCA_033576555.1. Lineage (NCBI taxonomy): Eukaryota > Metazoa > Chordata > Amphibia > Anura > Dendrobatidae > Oophaga > Oophaga sylvatica. Next base: position 51,008 of record JARQOD010003148.1, on the reverse strand, counting down.
TATGGTGGTGATCACAGTGATGGCGAAGTAGAAGGATCCGGCGAAGGTCCACTGCACGCCGGCCTTGTGCGGCTTCAGCTTCAGCACCACCCACTCCAGCTCGCGGTACGCCGCCTCCGTCAGGTTGTACTTGCCGCGCAGGTCGCCCCTCGTGTCCTCCAGCTTCTTCTTCTCCGTCGTCTCCTCCTCGGACTCCAGGACGTCGAAGACGGCGGCGCCCACCAGCAGGTAGGTGAAGGTGCAGATGATGAGGGCGGAGGTCCGCACGTTCTGCCGCTTCATGGTGCGGCTGGCGGGAGGAGGGCGGCCGGGGACCCCCAGCTCATGGCGGCAGCACAGTCCATGGAGGAGTCCTGCGGAGGTGGCCGCCGCCGCCGCCGCTCCGGAGCTGTCCCTCAGCACCACCCTCAGGAGGCTCCGCCACCGCCGGCGGCCCCCAATAAAGGCTGCCTGTGGACAGGGGGGCGGAAAGGGGACGGGCGGGGAGCAAGGGGACACAGTGGACCGGGGGGCGACACGGGGAACAGGGACCCGGGGGACAACACAGGGGGGGGAGGCAGGACCAGGGACAACACGGGGGGACGGGGAGGCAGTGACCCAGGGAAACACGGGGGGACAGGGACCCGGGGGACAACACGGGGGGACAGAGGGAGGCAGGACCCGGGGACATCACGGCGGGAACAGGGACCCGGGGGACGGGACAACACGGGAAAGGGGAACAGGGGAGGCAGTGACCCGGGACAACACAGGGGGGGACAGGGACCCGGGGGAGAACAAGGGGGACAGGGGAGGCAGGACCCGGGACAACACGGGGGGACGAGGGAGACAGGACCCGGGGACAACACGGGGGACAGGGGGAGGGAGTGACCCGGGGACAACAACGGGGGGACAGGGGTAGGCAGGGACCCGGGGGACAACACAGGGACAGGGGGCAGGACCGGGGAAACACGTGGACAGGGGAGCAGGGACCCGGGGGACAACACACGGGGGACAGGGGGAGGCAGGGACACACGGGGAGTGACCGGGACAGCAGGGGGACAGGGGTAGGCAGGGGACCCCGTGGGGGACAACACGGGGGACAGGGGGAGGCAGTGACCGGGACAACACGGGACGGGACCGGAACACGGGGGACAGGGGAGGCAGTGGACCCGGGGACAACACGGGGGACAGGACCGGGCAACACGGGGGGACAGGGGGAGGAGGCCAGGGGACAGGGGACAGGGACGGGGGACAACACGGGGGACGGGAGGCAGTGACCCGGGGGACAACCGGGGGGACAGGGGAGGCAGGGACCGGGGGACAACAGGGGGACAGGGGAGCAGGGACCCGGGGGACAACACGGGGGACAGGGGAGGCAGGGACCCGGGGGACAACACGGGGGACAGGGGGAGGCGACCCGGGACACACAGGGGGACAGGACCCGGGGGACACCGGGGGAACAGGGGAGGCAGGGACCCGGGGGACAACACGGGGGGACAGGGGAGGCAGGGACCGGGGAACACGGGGGAGGCAGTGACCCGGGGACAACACGGGGGGACGGGGAGCAGGGACCCGGGGGACAACACGGGGGGACAGGGGAGGGAATGGACCCGGGGGACAACACGGGGGGACAGGGACTCCGGGGGACAACACGGGGGGACAGGGGAGGAGGTGACCCGGGACACACGGGGGACAGGGGACAGGCGGGGGACAACACGGGGGGACAGGGGGAGGCAGGACCCGGGACAACACGGGGGGACAGGGACCCGGGGGAAACAGGGGGCAGGGGAGGCAGGGACCCGGGACAACACGGGAGGAGGACCCGGGGGACAACACGGGGGACAGGGGCAGGTGACCGGGGGACAACACGGGGGGACAGGGGAGGCAGTGACCCGGGGACAACACAGGGGCGAGGCAGGGGCAGGCAGGACCCGGGGGACAACACGGGGGACAGGGGGAGGCAGGGACCCGGGGGACAAACGGGCAGGAGGCAGGGACCCGGGGGACAACACAGGGAGGGGAGCAGGGACCCGGGGGACAACAGGGGGGACAGGGGTAGGCAGGGACCCGGGGGACAACACGGCAGGAGGCGCAGTGCTGGGGGTCCTATAGGTGCAGGGGGTGCAGGCTTTGGGTCCTACAGGTAGAGAGGGACGCAGGCTGGGGGTCCTATAGGTGCAGGGGCGCAGGGCTGGGGGTCCTACAGGTGCAGGCAGTGCAGGGCCGGGGGTCCTACAGGTAGAGGGGGACACAGGGCTGGGGGTCCTATATGCGCAGGGCTGGGGGTCCTACAGGTGCAGGCGGGGCAAGGGCTGTGGGGTCCTAAGTGCAGGGGGGGCGCAGGGCTGGGGGTCCTATATGTGCAGGGGGCGCAGTGCTGGGGGTCCTATATGTGCAGGGCTGGGGGTCCTATATGTGCAGGGGCGCAGTGCTGGGGGTCCTATATGTGCAGGGGTGCACTGCTGGGGTCCTATATGTGCAGGGGCGCAGTGCTGGGGTCCTATAGGTGCAAGGGGCGCAGGGCTGGGGGTCCTACAGGTAGAGGGGCGCAGGTCGAGGGTCCTACAGGTGCAGGGAGGCAGGGCTGGGGGTCCTATATGTGCAGGGGGCGCAGTGCTGGGGGTTCTATAGGGCAGGGGGCGCAGGGCTGGGGGTCCTACAGGTAGAGGGGGACGCAGGGCTGGGAGTCCTACAGGTAGAGGGGGACGCAGGGCTGTGGGTACTACAGGTGCAGGGAGCGCAGGGCTGGGGCTCCTATATGTGCAGGGGGCGCAGGTCTGGGGGTCTACAGGTAGAGGGGGACGCAGGGCTGGGAGTCCTACAGGTGAGGAAGGGGGCCGCAGGGGGCGGGCTGGGGGTCCTACAGGTGCAGGGGGGCAGGGCCGGGGGTCCTACAGGTGCAGGCAGTGCAGGGCCCGGGGGTCCTACAGGTGCAGGGGGCGCAGGGCACTGAGGAGCACCATTCACACCGTCCCCCGGGGTCGCACTTGTCAGTTTGCTGCTGGTGGTCGTGCAGGAGATTGCACACAGCAGGTGTGGCCCTCCAGGCCCATTATGGGGGACCCCTGTGCTGCACTGTATCATTACTGATCTCCTGCAGAATACTGCTGTGACTGAGCAGCCATTATTTCACCTGCACTACAAGTCCCAGCACAGCACAGCAGTCTCAGGCTGGCAGGACATGCTGGTACTTGTGGTTCTGCTGCAGTAATATAGCGCAGGGCAGAGCTAGGAGCTTTTCTTGTGACTAAGAGTCTCCCCTGGTGGTGATAATGGGCAGTGGCTGCAGATTGTGGTGGGCACTGATGAATCGGGGGTCTCCTTACTCTGGGATATAAGACCCCGCGTCCCATTAATCTACAGACATGAGGCGTGCGATGAATATTATGGAGGTGTAAAATCTGATGCAATATTAGGGAATTCTGCAATTATCGGGGGTCCTGCGCGGGACCCTCATGTCTCAGCTGCGGTCTAGATAGCTCTCCAGTTGTCCATTTATTTCCAGGACTGCAGCTTTAGATAAAGTTACTATACAGCAGTTAAAACAAGACTGTGCAGCATGAAAATGCAGTCTCCTGTGCAGCAGGTAGAGTACATCAGAGCCGCATGTTGGGGCAGTCTCCTGTCAGCAGATAGAATACATCAAGCCCATGTTGAGGCAGTCTCCTGTGCAGCAGATAGAATACATCAGAGCCCCATGTTGAGGCAGTCCCTGTGGAGCAGATAGAATACATCAGGCCGCATGTTGAGGCAGTCTCCTGTAGCAGATAGAATACATCAGAGCCCATGTTGAGGGCCCGTTCCTGTACAGCAGATAGAATACAAACAGAGCCCAATGTTGAGGCAGTCTCCTGTGCAGCAGATAGAATACATCAGAGCGCATGTTGGGCAGTCTCCTGTGCAGCAGATAGATACATCAGGCCCCCATGTTGGGCAGTCTCCTGTGCAGCAGATAGAATACATCAGAGCCCATGTGGGCCCCCCCCCCCCCCCCCCCCCCCGGGGGGGGGGGGGGGGGGGGGGGGGGGGGGCAGTTCCTGTGCAGCAGATAGAATACATCAGGCATGTTGGGCAGTCTCCTGTCACAGATAGAATACATCAGAGCCGCATGTTGGGGCAGTCTCCTGTGCAGCAGATAGAATACATCAGAGCCGCATGTGGGCAGTCTCCTTGCAGCAGATAGAATACATCAGAGCCGCATGTTGGGGCAGTCTCCTGTGCAGCAGATAGAATACATCAGAGCGCATGTTGGGCAGTCTCCTGTGCAGCAGATAGAATACATCAGAGCCCATGTTGGGGCAGTCTCCTGTGCAGCAGATAGAATACATCAGAGCCCATGTTGGGGCAGTCTCCTGTGCAGCAGATAGATACATCAGAGCCGCATGTTGGGCAGTCTCCTGTGCAGCAGATAGAATACATCAGAGCCGCATGTTGGGCAGTCTCCTGTGCAGCAGATAGAATACATCAGAGCCGCATGTTGGGCAGTCTCCTGTGCAGCAGATAGAATACATCAGAGCGCATGTTGGGCAGTCTCCTGTGCAGCAATAGTACATCAGAGCCGCATGTTGGGCAGTCCCTGTGCAGCAGATAGAATACATCAGATGCATGTTGAGGCAGTCTCTGTGCAGCAATAGAATACATCAGAGCCCATGTTGGGCAGTCTCCTGTGAGCAGAAGAATACATCAAGCCGCATGTTGGGCATCTCCTGTCAGAGATAGAATACATCAGAGCCGCATTTGGGCAGTCTCCTGTGCAGCAATAGAATAATCAGGCCGCTGTTGGGCAGTCTCCTGCACAGATAGATACATCAAGCCCATGTTGAGGCAGTCTCCTGTCACAGAAGATACATCAAGCCGCATGTTGGGCAGTCTCCTGTGACAGATAGAATATCAAGCCGCATTTGGCAGTCTCCTGTGCAGCAGAAGAAACATCAGAGCCCATGTTGAGGCAGTCTCCTGTCAGCAATAGATACATCATAGCCGCATGTTGGGCAGTCTCCTGTGAGCAATAGAATACATCAGAGCCATGTTGAGGCAGTCTCCTGTGCACAGTAGATACATCAGAGCCGCATGTTGGGCAGTCTCTGTGGAGCAATAGAATACATCAGAGCCGATGTTGGGCAGTCTCCTGTGCAGCAGATAGAATACTCAGAGCCGCATGTGGCAGTCTCCTGTGCAGCAATAGAATACATCAGCCCAGTTGGCAGTCTCCTGTGCAGCAGATAGAATACATCAAGCCGCATGTTGGGGCAGTCTCCTGTGCAGCAATAGAAACTCAGAGCCATGTTGGGGCAGTCTCCTGTCAGCAGATAAATACATCAGAGCCGCATGTTGGGGCAGTCTCCTGTGGAGCAGATAGAATAATCAGAGCCGCATGTTGGGCAGTCTCCTGTGCAGCAATAGAATACATCAGAGCCTGTTGTGCAGTCTCTTGCAGAGATAGATAATCAGCGCATGTGGGGCAGTTCTGGCAGCAAATAGAAACACAGAGGCATTGGCAGTCCTAAGCGTAGAATACTCAGCGCGTTGGGCAGTCTCTGTGCGCAATAGAATACATCAGAGCCGATGTTGGCGTCTCTGGCAGCGATAGACTCAGCGCATGTTGGGGCAGTCTCTGTGCAGCAAATAATACACAGAGCGCATTGGGGCGTCTCTGTACAGCAGATAGAATACATCAGGCCGATGTGGCAGTCTCTTCAGAGATGATACATCGAGCCTGTTGGGCTCCGTACAGCAATAGAAACATCAGAGCGCATGTGGCAGTCTCTGTGGCAGATAATACATCAGAGCGATGTTGGGGCGTCTCCTCTGCACAGATAATACATCAGAGCGCATGTTGGGCAGTCTCCTGCAGCAGAGAGTACTCAGAGCGCATTGGGGCAGTCTCTGTGCACAAGTACATCAGAGCGCATGTTGGTGCAGTCTCTGTGAGGATAGATACATCAAGCGCTTTGAGCGTTCTGTGAGCAATAGAATCATCAGGCGCATGTTGAGGCGCTCCTGTGCCAGATAGAACTCGGCCGCATGTTGGCAGTCTCTGTGGCAGTAAAACATAGAGCCGATTTGGGCAGTTCGTACAGCGATAGAATAATCAGAGCGATTTGGCAGTTCTGTGGAGCAAGAAACATCAGCCGCAGTTGAGGAGTCTCCTGTAGCAGAGATACATCAAGCGCATGTTGGCATTCGTGCAGCAGTAGAAACATCAGCGCATGTTGGCAGTCTCGTGCCAGACAGACATCAGAGCCAGTGGCAGTCTCTGAGCAGAAGAAACAAGCCGCATGTGAGGCGTTCTGTGCAGCAATAGAATACATCAGAGCTTGTTGGGCAGTCTCCTGCAGCAATAGAATACATCAGAGCCGCGTTGAGGCAGTCCTGTCAGCAGAGAAACATCAAGCACATGTTGGGCAGTCTCCTCTGCAGCAGATAGAATACATCAGAGCTGCATGTTGGGGCAGTCTCCTCTGCAGCAGATAGAATACATCAGAGCCACATTTGGGCAGTCTCCTGTGCAGCAGATAGAATACATCAGAGCCGCATGTTGGGTCAGTCTCCTGTGCAGCAGATAGAATACATCAGAGCAGCATGTTGGGGCAGTCTCCTGTGCAGCAGATAGAATACATCAGAGCGCATGTTGGGGCAGTTCTCCTGTGAGCAGATAGAATACATCAGAGCCACAGTTGGGGAGTCTCCTGTGAGCAGATAGAATACATCAGAGCTGCATGTTGGGCAGTTCCTGTGCAGCAGATAGAATACATCAGAGCTGCATGTTGGGAGTCTCCTGTGCAGCAGATAGAATACATCAGAGCAGCATGTTGGGGCAGTCTCCTGTGGAGCAGATAGAATACATCAGAGCCGCATGTTGGTGCAGTCTCCTGTGGAGCAGATAGAATACATCAGAGCCGCATGTTGGGCAGTCTCCTGTGGAGCAGATAGAATACATCAGAGCCGCATGTTGGGCAGTCTCCTGTGCAGCAGATAGAATACATCAGAGCCATGTTGAGGCAGTCTCCTGTGCAGCAGATAGAATACATCAGAGCCCATGTTGGGCAGTCTCCTGTGAGCAGATAGAATACATCAGAGCCGCATGTTGGGCAGTCTCCTGTGAGCAGATAGAATACATCAGAGCCGCATGTTGGGGCAGTCTCCTGTGCAGCAGATAGAATACATCAGAGCCGCATGTTGGGGCAGTCTCCTGTGCAGCAGATAGAATACATCAGAGCCCCCATGTTGGGGCAGTCTCCTGTGCAGCAGAGGGCAGTTCTTCAGAGAGAATAATCAAGTGCTGTTGGCATTCTGTGAGCGTAGATACCAGCCCATTTGGCTCTCCTGACAATGATAATCAAGCCCTGTTGGCATCTCTGAGCAGAAGATACATAGCGCTGTGGGCATCTGCAGTAGAATATCAGGCTGGCACTCTTCAAGATACTCAGAGCCATGTTGGCAGTTCTTAGAAAACATAGCGCTGTGGGCAGAAAGTATGCTGTGGAGAGAGATACATCAGAGCATTTGGGTCCTGTGAGCAATGATAATCAAGCGCTTGGCAGTCTGGGGCAGAATACATCAACCATGGGGCGTCTTAGCAGTAAACATCAGGCCATGTGGGCAGTCTGTCAGCGATAGAATAATCGAGCATGTTGGCTCTGCAGCAATGACTGCGCATGTGGGCAGTTGAGAATGAAACATCAGACGCTGTGGCACTCTGTGGATAGATACATCAGAGCGCATGTTGGGGAGTTCCTTGGCAAGATACATCACCTGTGGCAGTCCTGTGCAGCAGTAGATACTCAGAGCCGATGTTGGAGTCTCTGTCAGCGTGATAATAGAGCGGTTGGCATTCGTGAGATGAACTCGAGCATGTGGCGTCTCCTTCAGCGAATAATAACGCTTGGGCATCTTGCAGAAAACTCAGAGCCCATTGGGCAGTTTGCACATAACCAACCATGTTGGTCTCCGAGCAGAAATAATCGAGCCTGTTGGCTCTCTGCGCAGTAGATATCAAGCCCTTGGGCAGTCCTGTAGCAGAATCGGCGCATTGTGGCAGCTCCTGTGAGCAGATCAGCTCAATAAACAGAGCGCATGTTGGGCAGTCTCCTGACAGATAGAATACATCAGAGCCCATGTTGGGCAGTCTCCTGTGCAGCAGTAGAATACATACTCATGTGCAGCCGTGTTGAGGGAATCTCTGGCCAGTAGGACAATCACCGGTTGGTGAGTCACCGTGGAGATAGAATACATCAGAGCCGCATGTTGAGCAAGCCTCTTGGCAGCCGATAGAATAAATCGAAGCCATGTTGGGCAGTCCTGTCAGCAGATAGAATACATCAGAGCCGCATGTTGGGCAGTTCCTGTGCAGCAGATAGATAATCAGAGCCGCATGTTGGGGCAGTCTCCTGTGCAGCAGATATAGACCCATTGAGGCCCCTGTGGGCAGAAGATCATCAGAGCATGAACATCGGCCCTGTTGGAGCAATCTCGTGCAATAGAGACATCTTCAGAGCAATGCTGAGCGCATTGTCGTCCTGAGCAGATAGAATACATCAGAGCCGCAGTTGGGCAGTCTCCTGTGCAGCAGATAGAATACATCAGAGCGCATGTTGGGCAGTCTCCTGTGCAGCAGATAGAATACATCAGAGCGCATGTTGGGGCAGTCTCCTGTGCAGATAGAATACATCAGAGCCAGGCATGTTGGTGCAGTTCTGTGCAGACAGTTGGCAGTAGACCATGTTGGGCAAGTCTCTGCAGCAAAGATTAGCATCCGTGCGCAGTTAGAATCTCTAGCGAGTTAGCAATACTCGGCAGCATGTTGGGTCATCCCTGCAGGTAGAACAGACCGCAGTGGAGATACTCGAGCAATAGAATCCCTTGCAGCAGTAGAAAATAGATTAGCAGCCGCGTGTGCAGCTATCACATAGCACATGTGGCAGTCTCCTGTGCAGCAGTAGAACACGAGCAATTGGGCAGTCTCTGTGAGCAGATAGTATACATCAGAACATTTGGCAGCCTGTGAGCAGATAGATCATCAGAGGACATTAGAGCCTGTGGGCAGATCCGAAAATCAGAGCCGCATGTTGGGCAGTCTCCTGTGCAGCAGATAGAATACATCAGAGCTGCATGTTGGGCAGTCTCCTGTGCAGCAGATAGAATACATCAGAGCCATGTTGGGCAGTCTCTGTGCAGCAGATAGAATACATCAAGCCGCATGTTGGGGCAGTCTCCTGTGCAGAGATAGAATACATCAGAGCCGCATGTTGGGCAGTCTCCTGTGCAGCAGATAGAATAATCAGAGCCGCATGTTGGGCAGTCTCCTGTGCGCAGATAGATACATCAGAGCCGCATGGGGCAGTCTCCTGTGCAGCAGATAGAATACATCAAGCCGCATGTTGGGCAGTCTCCTGTGAGAGATAGAATACATCAGAGCCGCATGTTGGGCAGTCTCCTGTGCAGCAGATAGAATAATCAGAGCCGCATGTTGGCAGTCTCCTGTGAGCAGAAGAATACATCAGAGCCCATGTTGGGCAGTCTCCTGTGCAGCAGATAGAATACATCAGAGCCCATGTTGGGGCAGTCTCCTGTGCAGCAGATAGAACATCAGAGCCGCATGTTGGGCAGTCTCTGTGCAGCAGATAGAATACATCAGAGCCCATGTTGGGCAGTCTCCTGTGCAGCAGATAGAATACATCAGAGCGCATGTTGGGCAGTCTCTGTGAGCAGATAGAATACATCAGAGCCGCATGTTGGGCAGTCTCCTGTGCAGCAGATAGAATACATCAGAGCCGCATGTTGGGCAGTCTCCTGTGCAGCAGATAGAATACATCAGAGCCCATGTTGGGGCAGTCTCCTGTGCAGCAGATAGAATACATCAGAGCCATGTTGGGGCAGTCTCCTGTGCAGCAGATAGAAACATCAAGCCGCATGTTGGGCAGTCTCCTGTGCAGCAGATAGAATACATCAGAGCCGCATGTTGAGGCAGTCTCCTGTGCAGCAGATAGAATAATCAGAGCCGCATGTTGGGCAGTCTCCTGTGCAGCAGAAGAATACATCAGAGCCGCATGTTGGTGCAGTCTCCTGTGGAGCAGATAGAATACATCAGAGCCGCATGTTGGGGCAGTCTCCTGTGGAGCAGATAGAATACATCAGAGCCGCATGTTGGTGGCAGTCTCCTGAGCAGATAGAATACATCAGAGCCGCATGTTGGGGCAGTCTCCTGTGCAGCAGATAGAATACATCAGAGCCGCATGTTGGGCAGTCTCTGTGCAGCAGATAGAAACATCAGAGCCGCATGTTGAGGCAGTCTCCTGTGCAGCAGATAGAATACATCAGAGCCGCATGTTGGTGCAGTCTCCTGTGCAGCAGATAGAATACATCAGAGCGCATGTTGGGGCAGTCTCCTGTGAGCAGATAGAATACATCAGACCCGCATGTTGGGGCAGTCTCCTGTGCAGCAGATAGAATACATCAGAGCGCATGTTGGGCAGTCTCCTGTGCAGCAGATAGAATACATCAGAGCCGCATGTTGGGGCAGTCTCCTGTGCAGCAGATAGAATACATCAGAGCCAGCATGTTGGGGCAGTCTCCTGTGCAGCAGATAGAATACATCAGAGCCGCATGTTGGGGCAGTCTCCTTGTGCAGCAGATAGAATACATCAGAGCCGCATGTTGAGGCAGTCTCCTGTGCAGCAGATAGAATACATCAGAGCGCATGTTGGGGCAGTCTCCTGTGCAGCAGATAGAATACATCAGAGCCGCATGTTGAGGCAGTCTCCTGTGCAGCAGATAGAAACATCAGAGCCGCAGTTGGGGCAGTCTCCTGTGGAGCAGATAGAATACATCAGAGCCGCATGTTGAGGCAGTCTCCTGTGGAGCAGATAGAATACATCAGAGCCGCATGTGGGGCAGTCTCCTGTGGAGCAGATAGAATACATCAGAGCGCATGTTGGAGGCAGTCTCCTGTGCAGCAGATAGAATACATCAGAGCCGCATGTTGGGGCAGTCTCCTGTGCAGCAGATAGAATACATCAGAGCCGCATGTTGGGGCAGTCTCCTGTGCAGCAGATAGAATACATCAGAGCCGCATGTTGGGCAGTCTCCTGTGCAGCAGATAGAATACATCAGAGCTCATGTTGGGGCAGTCTCCCTGTGCAGCAGATAGAATACATCAGAGCCGCATGTTGGGGCAGTCTCCTGTGCAGCAGATAGATAACATCAGAGCCGCATGTTGGGGCAGTCTCCTGTGCAGCAGATAGAATACATCAGAGCCAGCATGTTGGGCAGTCTCCTGTGGAGCAGATAGAATACATCAGAGCCGCATGTTGGGGCAGTCTCCTGTGCAGCAGATAGAATACATCAGAGCCCATGTTGGGGCAGTCTCCTGTGCAGCAGATAGAATACATCAGAGCCGCATGTTGGGGCAGTCTCTGTGAGCAGATAGAATACATCAGAGCCACATGTTGGGGCAGTCTCCTGTGCAGCAGATAGAATACATCAGAGCTGCATGTTGGGGCAGTCTCCTGTACAGCAGATAGAATACATCAGAGCCGCATGTTGGGGCAGTCTCCTGTGGAGCAGATAGAATACATCAGAGCTGCATGTTGGGGCAGTCTCTGTGGAGCAGATAGAATACATCAGAGCCACATGTTGGGGCAGTCTCCTGTGCAGCAGATAGAATACATCAGAGCTGCATGTTGGGGCAGTCTCCTGTACAGCAGATAGAATACATCAGAGCCGCATGTTGGGGCAGTCTCCTGTGGAGCAGATAGAATACATCAGAGCTGCATGTTGGGGCAGTCTCCTGTGCAGCAGATAGAATACATCAGAGCTGCATGTTGGGGCAGTCTCCTGTACAGCAGATAGAATACATCAGAGCCGCATGTAGGGGCAGTCTCCTGTGCAGCAGATAGAATACATCAGAGCCGCATGTTGGGGCAGTCTCCTGTACAGCAGATAGAATACATCAGAGCGCATGTTGGGGCAGTCTCCTGTGCAGCAGATAGAATACATCAGAGCAGCATGTTGGGGCAGTCTCCTGTACAGCAGATAGAATACATCAGAGCCGCATGTTGGGGCAGTGTCCTGTGCAGCAGATAGAATACATCAGAGCCGCATGTGGAGCAGTCTCCTGTGCAGCAGATAGAATACATCAGAGCCACATGTTGAGGCAGTCTCCTGTACAGCAGATAGAATACATCAGAGCCCCATGTTGGGCAGTCTCCTGTGCAGCAGATAGAATACATCAGAGCCGCATGTGGAAGCAGTCTCCTGTGCAGCAGATAGAATACATCAGAGCCACATGTTGAGGCAGTCTCCTGTGCAGCAGATAGAATACATCAGAGCCACATGTTGGGGCAGTGTCCTGTGCAGCAGATAGAATACATCAGAGCCGCATGTTGGGGCAGTCTCCTGTGCAGCAGATAGAATACATCAGAGCCACATGTTGGGGCAGTCTCCTGTGCAGCAGATAGAATACATCAGAGCCACATGTTGGGGCAGTGTCCTGTGCAGCAGATAGAATACATCAGAGCCGCATGTTGGGGCAGTCTCCTGTGCAACAGATAGAATACATCAGAGCCCATGTTGGGGCAGTCTCCTGTGCAGCAGATAGAATACATCAGAGCTGCATGTTGGGGCAGTCTCCTGTGCAGCAGATAAAATACATCAGAGCCGCAGGTTGGGGCAGTCTCCTGTGTGTTAAATATTAATTATTGGTTATGGATTTATTCTTTACGCTCAATTCTGTACCAAGCACATTAACGTTCGCTGACATCACAGATGCTATTTCTGTATGGTAAAGTGTCATCTCCATATACAGAGACCACGTGATATAAGGGACATATATATAATGGTTACATGAAGGGGGGGCTCGTGCTTTCTCTACAGACACTTTACTCTGACAAGAACTATGATGAATGAACAGCCAGCTGCCATGTAACCACGTGTTGCTTCCTTAAGACGCTGCGAGAAACAGATGTCATTCTTACCATTCAGGACATCAAGGAAAGATGTGTATAAGTTTTGCTATGGACAAATGGACAATATCTACGTAACTATTTCACTCATTTTATGTTTCCTGTAATGATGTTTTTTTGGTAAACAGTCCAATAAACCACTACATTTTTTTTTATAAGAAACGTGATGTTTTCTTTAAAGTATCGCATCTGGTAACAAGTCCTTGAAAAATATACTTAAAATAAGCATTTTTAACATTTTGGAGAGCCAGCCAGTCACACTTGATTTTTAGAGTGTGAATTTTTGAAAACTTGCAAAGGGAGGAATAGAAGCAAAAGACGTCAGATGTGCAAGTCGTCAAAGAAATCACACTACGATATTTCAGGATCAAGAAAAGAACCTATGAATGAGGACTAAGAGTTGACTACAGGAATCAGACGTGCTGATGACAAGAGCATTGTCCAAGAAAGGACTACAAGCTGAGATATTTCAAGGTAAGAAATATGGATGTCATTACTTCTTTTTCTAAGCAAAGTAGACTGAAATTTATGTCTGTAGATCAGTCAAATTTAGAAGTTTTATGGCTCAGCTTATATGCAGAATGTGAAATGGAAAATCTAAAGCTAGAATCTAAGCTGGTGTCCTTTAATAGGGAAAGAGAGAAATTGAAAAATATATTACAGTTAGTTCACGTATTTCACAAGTTTGTATTAGAGAAATCTAAAGATGACTGTGTAGAAATAGTGTCAGAAGATACCAGTGATGTTCCCGAAATTGACTGTAATGAGGAAATTGAGCAACATGTGGGACAAGTGTCTGTAATGGCTACTCAAGGTGACCTTGTCTCTGATGACGTAAAAAAAGATGGAGGGAACATGGGAGGAGACTTCAGAACTGATGTAGGAGGGAACATGGGAGGAGACGAACTTGAGAACTGATGCAGATGACGTACGAGAGACGATGTTCAAAGGCCACCAAAAATAGAAGACAATTCACAGGCCCAACTCCAAATTAAAGTTAGGAAAAATTTGTTAAAATTATGCAAAATCATTCCTGCATATGATAACAAAATCCATGTATGCAGAAATTCTGAAATCTTTGAAAGCTTTATTGATAAGCTTGATTTAAGTAATGCTGAGAAAAATCAATTATTTAAATTGTGGCTTCCTGCAACCTTTTCCAGACGCTGACATTGAAGTTGAGTTTTGATAATGAATTACATGGAGATCTAGATGATAAAGACAGACTGAAAATTTGATTTTCTGTGCCTTAAATGAAAATTGTCCAGATATTGAGATTCTTCAAAAATTAAGGATTGGTCGGAAAGAATGTACTTTTACATTCATGTCCATATTTGAAAGGTTGTACAAAACTCTAATTACCAATGTCAAAACACAATCAATGATAAAGTATTTTGTGGACAAATTTGGATTCCTAAATTCTGTATCTCGTGTTATTGCGTCACAAAAAGATACTTTATTTGAATGTGCGCAATTCCTTGATTTTGCTAGAAAACATGAGAATCGTGATAGGAAAATAAATCAAACAGACAGAGTAAGATCTTTTCAAAAGCCAGTGTCAAAATCTCCTAAACTGAGTCATCCCCGAATCAAATATATGACATAAGGAGGAAATTACATATTAGATATAAGCCCTATAAAAAAATCCAAGAGTCCACTTTGCAGAAAGAGTTAATAATTCAAAGTTCAGACGCTCTGTAAAGAGACAAATGGCGGACATTGACAGACAGGAACAGTGATTCTTCAAAGAGACATAGTTGAGTCTTCAGTTTACAGCTCATTATCGGAGCTGCTCAAACAATCATTAAAAAAAGGAATGATTAACAGAGTTTTCCAGGACATCTTTGACAAAGAAATAAGATTTGGTTTAGGAATTGACTGAAAATGAAATTATATGTTGTGTAAAAAGTGATATACAATATATTATTCAGTTATTTGTAATTATTTTATAAATATAATTCTGTAGTTCACAGTTTTTGTAGAATATATATATATATATATTATATCAGTATATATATATATACTATATTTGTATAAGTAGAAATTGTATAACTGTATATCTATATCTATAGTGATATAATTAAAATATACTACAGTAATATTTAGAATTACATTAAAGCCAATACATATATATGTATAAGACATTGCAATTGTTTTCTTTCTGGATGAATATGATATTAACTTTATCTCTTATTATTCCTTAGAATTTTCACTTCAAAGTAGGATTTAATCGGGAAAAAAACTCTTTTACATGGATTTATTCCTTTATTTACACAGGAATTTGTAATAACTGCATGTTTTTATATATTTAACACTTAAAAGGAAATAATATATAACTAACTGAATCTAAATTTAGTTTTTGTGTGTTGCTAACATTTTGAAGTTATTTATTTGCATGGCAATATGTTCTTACTGCATGACAGTCACAGATGTGACATTTAAACTGTTCTAATTATAAGGCTACCATATACCCCTATTTCAGTGTTGCAACTTAAAGCGTTTGTAGCCTCTGTGAGCCGGCCTTTGCAAGTCAAAGAATTTTTTTTTTAGGCCTCTTAAGTTCAGGGTTCAATTTCAGTTGCAAACCTTGCACCAAATATAAACAGCTCATAACCAAATTTTTTTATGAGTCCTTTATCTATAGAATGGTTCACAAAGTTTGTTATGTGTATTTGGGGAATATTCAAAGAAATATTAAAATATTAAATTTAGTAGTTTACAATGCGCATTGATAATTAAGATACAATTATTTGGGTTAATAATTTTCCTACCTTTTTGTATGAGGAACTTGTGGTGTAACTTATCGTGTCACAGTCTGAGTGACAGATGACAGATGCGTGTATGAGCAGCTGCTAAGAGTGAATATAAGCTAAGTGTATGTTGAATATGACAAATTTCACAATTCATGGTATGCGAGAAAAACAACAACTTGTTTTTAGAGAAATAATACAAATCAGTTCAATTATTAGAATATTAAGATACATAATGAATATTATCTACTCAACATATATTTCTTTAGTAATTATTATTTTTTTGTTAATAGTAGATAAGTGTAATCACACATCAAAATGGTTTATCAAGAAAATTACATTTAGATTATTATTTTTTTTCCTTTTTCCCAAAGATAATTTTATGATATTCAATGTTATTTTTATTTTTAATGGTTACATAGATGGTACACATCTTCAGACAAATATATGGTATAAAGCTAAAACAGAAGTTACATAAATAATTTATAAAACAATTTTTTTTTTCATTTTGGTTTTGATAAATCAATTATTTCACAAAACTAATATTTTTTCGGTATTAAGGGGGAAATGTGTTTTTGATCTTGAATACATCATCACATTTCATCAATACCTCTTCTTCAAACATTTTAAAGACTATAAAAAGGTACAATGGTATAACTACTAGAGATAATAACATTAAGTATTATAAAGAGTCATTTCTTTACACTAAGAAGGGATTACATGCAAAGTTGCATAATATGAAATTTTGGTAACACAAGGTCATGACAAATATGAAATCATCCAGATAATGGAAATATTAAGGGTATGTGTTACTGAGAACATAACTACTCAGCATTTGTCATAAACATATAAAGGCCTTATTTTTATTTTTATTTCTTATTTTTGTTTTTATTCTTATTTTTCATTTTTTAATTTTTATTCTTCCTTTATCTTTATTTTTGATTCTTAATTTTTATTTTTATCTCAATCAATCAAGAAACATCAATATTTAATAAAGTAATGTCTAGTACAAGAATATTGCTTCATTAAATATAGTAAAGATATCGGTTCATTAAAGAAAATGTTCTAATTCTGAGTAAATACAATAATTCTTTCATTCTTTCATTCATTCACTCATATTCACATTTTGGTTCATGGCTATACATTCTTACCTATTATTGGTCTAATAAATATATTCCATTAATAAAGTTTTAGTAATAAAGATGGAAACACTTGTTACATGAAAAACACACTGACACCTATGGGTTGAAAAGGTAATTACACCTATGACATAAAAATGTTCTATCTCATGAAGAATATGGTTAATAATGCATTATCATTTATGATTGTTTTATTACACAAACATGAATTCCATATTACTATTCTGATAATAATTCTATGGATATTACTGATTGCTATGGTACGCTGTGATATTATAGGTTAGGAAAATTACCAGATTTGGTATAGAATAGGGAATGAAGACTTCAAGCAAGATATTGGAATTACTTAATAAAGACTTTTCATATTTCTAATTCAAGTAAATTTAAAAAGTTGCAAGAAGAAAAAGCCGAAGTTCCAGAAGGTAAAAAGGCTCTATGATGTCTGAGTAATAATAGACTGTGTCAATTACAATTCATTTCATCACTGCCCAACAACTGCAGTATTCACCACTGACAGCCACAACTGCTGTATCACCACTGACAGCAACTGCAGTATTCACCACGTGACAGACACAATGGCAGAGGACGATGATCCTATGATGCTAATATGAACTGTGTTATCACGCTTTTATCACGTTCAGTGGTTTCCTATCACCTATGAAGCTTCAATGAAAGCTGGTGAACAATAAGTTGTCAGGAAACTACAACCCTGACATGAGTCCTGTGCATTAGGACTAAGGACTGGTTATGGTGCTATCTTTAGCAAGGAAGAGTCATTTTAACCCTTGCTTTGCTGACCAAAGACGTCACACCTGTTCCAAGACCAGTGCGGATGGCATGGAGGATTCCAGAAATATCCAAGGCGAGCCAATGTAAGTCCAGGTCTTTAAAGGTGACACTGCTCAGATATTAAAGCTTCATTTCATCAATGGACTTTGTTTTCTTATCAACATTTGAATTTATGGACTTTGATGACACATGACACACGTCTCTACAATATCTACATGTTATTTCAAAGGAATTATCATATAAAGACTGTGTTTCAAAGAATCAAGAACAAGACGTCAAGATGAAGACCAGATGACATCAGATGATGATGACTGGACCCGAGATGCTTCGATTTAGGTTTAGGAAAGTATAAGACATATATTTTATATGAATATTGGTCACGGCTTACCATAACATGAATTCACATAATTATGTTATTGAGTGCATATAACAATATCTGATATTATTATGATTATTATTATTATTATTGAAATTAAATTATTTTGCCAAAGAAGAGAAGAAAGAAGATCTGATTATCCTAAAGATGAACTTCTCTACTTTGAGGGTTCCAATTAATGTCTATCACCCTCAAAAGGGGAATTGTTAAATATTAATTATTGATTATGGATTTATTCTTTATACATCAATTCTGTACAAGCACGTTAACGATTCGCTGACATTACAATGCTATTTCTGTATGGTAAAGTGTCATCTCCATATACAGAGACCACGTGATTAAGGGATTTTTATATAATGGTACAGAAGGGGGAGCTCGGGGCTTTCTCTACAGACACTTTACTCTGACAAGAACTATGATGAATGAACAGCCAGCTGCCATGTAACCACGTGTTGCTTCCTTAGACGCCTGACAGAGAAGAATGTCATTTTACCATTCAGGACACAAGGAAAGATGTGTAAAGCTTTGCTATGACAAATGGACAATATCTACGTAACTATTTCACTCATTTTATGTTTCCTGTAATGATGTTTTTTTGGTAAACAGTCCAATAAACCACTACATTTTTTTTTATAAGAAACGTGAGTTTTCTTTAAAGTATCGCATCTGGTAACAAGTCCTTGAAAAATATACTTAAAATAAGCATTTTTAACAAGCAGATAGAATACATCAGAGCCGCATGTTGAGGCAGTCTCCTGTGCAGCAGACAGAGTACATCAGAGCCGCATGTTGGGCAGTCTCCTTGCAGCAGAAGATACATCAGAGCTGCATGTTGTGCAGTCTCCTGTGAGCAGATAGAATACATCAGAGCGCATGTTGGGGCAGTCTCCTGTGCAGCAGATAGAATACATCAGAGCCGATGTTGGGGCAGTCTCCTGTGCAGCAGATAGAATACATCAGAGCCGCATGTTGAGGCAGTCTCCTGTGCAGCAGATAGAATACATCAAGCGCATGTTGAGGCAGTCTCCTGTGAGCAGATAGAATACATCAGAGCCGCATGTTGGGGCAGTCTCCTGTGCAGCAGATAGAATACATCAGAGCCGCATGTTGGGCAGTCTCCTGTACAGCAGATAGAATACATCAGAGCCAATGTTGGGGCAGTCTCCTTGCAGCAGATAGAATACATCAGAGCTGCATGTTGGGCAGTCTCCTCTGCAGCAGATAGAATACATCAGAGCCCATGTTGGGCGTCTCCTTGAGCAGATAGAATACATCAGAGCCACATGTTGAGGCAGTCTCCTGTGGAGCAGATAGAATACATCAGAGCCGCATGTTGGGGCAGTCTCCTGTGCAGCAGATAGAATACATCAGAGCCACATGTTGGGCAGTCTCCTTGCAGCAGATAGAATACATCAGAGCCGCATGTTGGGGCAGTCTCCTCTGCAGCAGATAGAATACATCAGAGCTGCATGTTGGGGCAGTCTCCTGTGCAGCAGATAGAATACATCAGAGCCCATGTTGGGGCAGTCTCCTTGCAGCAGATAGAATACATCAGAGCCACATGTTGAGGCAGTCTCCTGTGAGCAGATAGAATACATCAGAGCCGCATGTTGGGGCAGTCTCCTGTGAGCAGATAGAATACATCAGAGCTGCATGTTGGGGCAGTCTCCTGTGCAGCAGATAGAATACATCAGAGCGCATGTTGGGCAGTCTCCTGTGCAGCAGATAGAATACATCAGAGCCGCATGTTGGGCAGTCTCCTGTGAGCAGATAGAATACATCAGAGCCGCATGTTGGGGCAGTCTCCTGTGCAGCAGATAGAATACATCAGAGCGCATGTTGGGGCAGTCTCCTGTGCAGCAGATAGAATACATCAGAGCCGCATGTTGGGGCAGTCTCCTGTGAGCAGATAGAATACATCAGAGCGCATGTTGGGGCAGTCTCCTGTGCAGCAGATAGAATACATCAGAGCGCATGTTGGGGCAGTCTCCTGTGCAGCAGATAGAATACATCAGAGCCGCATGTTGGGGCAGTCTCCTGTGGAGCAGATAGAATACATCAGAGCCCAGTTGGGGCAGTCTCCTGTGCAGCAGATAGAATACATCAGAGCCGCATGTTGGGGCAGTCTCCTGTGCAGCAGATAGAGTACATCAGAGCCGCATGTTGAGGCAGTCTCCTGTGCAGCAGATAGAATACATCAGAGCCGCATGTTGAGGCAGTCTCCTGTGAGCAGATAGAATACATCAGAGCGCATGTTGAGGCAGTCTCCTGTGCAGCAGATAGAATACATCAGAGCCGCATGTTGGGCAGTCTCCTGTGCAGCAGATAGAATACATCAGAGCCGCATGTTGAGGCAGTCTCCTGTGCAGCAGATAGAATACATCAGAGCCGCATGTTGGGGCAGTCTCCTGTGCAGCAGATAGAATACATCAGAGCCGCATGTTGGGGCAGTCTCGTGCAGCAGATAGAATACATCAGAGCCGCATGTTGAGGCATCTCCTGTGCAGCAGATAGAATACATCAGAGCCGCATGTTGAGGCAGTCTCCTGTGCAGCAGATGAATACATCAGAGCCGCATGTTGATGCAGTCTCCTGTACAGCAGATAGAATACATCAGAGCCGCATGTTGAGGCAGTCTCCTGTGCAGCAGATAGAATACATCAGAGCTGCATGTTGAGGCAGTCTCTGTACAGCAGATAGAACACATCAGAGCGCATGTTGAGGCAGTCTCCTGTGCAGCAGATAGAAATATCAGAGCTGCATGTTGAGGCATCTCCTGTGCAGCAGATAGAATACATCAGAGCCGCATGTTGGGGCAGTCTCCTGTGCAGCAGATAGAATACATCAGAGCCGCATGTTAAGGCAGTCTCCTGTGCAGCAGATAGAATACATCAGAGCCGCATGTTGGGCAGTCTCCTGTGCAGCAGATAGAATACATCAGAGCCGCATGTTAAGGCAGTCTCCTGTGCAGCAGATAAATACATCAGAGCCACATGTTGGGGCAGTCTCCTGTGCAGCAGATAGAATACATCAGAGCTGCATGTTGGGCAGTCTCCTGTGCAGCAGATAGAATACATCAGAGCCGCATGTTGGGCAGTCTCCTGTGGAGCAGAAAGAATACATCAGAGCCGCATGTTGAGGCAGTTCCTGTGCAGCAGATAGAATACATCAGAGCCGCATGTTGAGGCAGTCTCCTGTGGAGCAGATAGAATACATCAGAGCCGCATGTTGAGGCAGTCTCCGTGCAGCAGATAGATACATCAGAGCCGCATGTTGAGGCAGTCTCCTGTGCAGCAGATAGAATACATCAGAGCACATGTTGGGCAGTCTCCTGTGCAGCAGATAGAATACATCAGAGCAGCATGTTGGGGCAGTCTCCTGTGCAGCAGATAGAATACAATCAGAGCTGCATGTTGGGGCAGTCTCCTGTGCAGCAGATAGAATACCTCAGAGCTGCATGTTGGGGCAGTCTCCTGTGCAGCAAATAGAATACATCAGAGACCTACATCAGTGCCGCAGTTGGGGGGCACATTATCCAAGCAGATGTTGTGGTGCACGGCCATAACCCTATAAGGGTTACTGCACATGAGCGCAATAGTTATTGGTGCTCAGTGTCATCCTGTTGCTCCGCTGATGCTGCACTGATTTAGATTTTCTTCAAGTGACGAGCGCTTGTTTTGGGGAGCTATGTTTAGTCTCATGTGCAGGATGATTAGAATATAGAATTAATCAGAGCCGCTCGTTTTGGGGCAGGCTCTTCTTGGTGTGTGTGCAGTAGCTTGGTTTCAGTTATAGAATACAATCCAGAGACACTTGTTGGCGGCTGTTTAGTAATTCCTTGGCTGTCTCACTGGTACAGCATGTTAGAAATAATCAGGCCGCATGTTGGGGCATAAGCCAATGTCTCTCTGTGCAGAGAAGGATAGTAGAATACTTCAGTAGTCCGCACGTTGGGGGGGCAGTCTTCTTTGTGGGCAACTATTATTGGCAGTCTGGTCTTTTGGCAAGCAGGTTGGCAGTTCTCTTGTAGGAGCCAGTTTATGAATACATCTAGAGTGCATGTTGGGGAGTCTCCTGAAAAGAACGAGGTTAGTATTTCATTCTAGAGCCGCTATGGTGGGGCACTTAGTTATTTGGAGCAGTTATGAGACCTACATCAGAGGCAATGCACACATGTTGGGGGAAGTTCTCCGTGTGCAGTGCATGCGATTGAACTACAATCAGGAGCTGCTGTTGTGAGGGATGGCTGGCTCAAGTTCTCCTGTTACAGCAGTAGAATACATAGAGAACAGCATGTTGGGGCGGATGTCTCACATGTGGCAGCAGATTAGGAATATTCAGAGCCGCATGTGGAGGACGTATTGTCTCACTGTGCACATGAAGAGTAGAATACATCGCAGAGCATGCATGTTGGGGCAGTCTACGCATGTCTCCTGGGTGCCAGCAGATTGAATACTCAGAAGCAGCATGGTGGAGGACAGTCTCCTTGGTACTGCGGATTTGATGCATACAGAGCCGATGTTGCGGGACATAGTCTAGGGAGGTTCTCCTGGGTGCTGCAGTTTTAGAACACATAAGAGGCCGCATGTTGGTGGCTGTCTCTTGTGGAGCAGATGGGGAAATTAGAATACATCAGAGCACACATGTTGGGGCTTGTCTATTGTGGCAGCCGTTAGAATACATCAGAGGCAAACCTGGTGGGGCCAGTCAACTGTGTTCAGCAGATAGAATACATCAGAGCTGCCCATGTTGAGGAAAGTCTCCTGTATGCTGATTGGAATACATCAGAGACGCATTTCATGTTGGGGCAAGTCTTACTGTGGAGCAGATAGAATACTTCAGAGCTGCCATGTTGGGGCTGTCTCTTGTGTAGCATGATGGATACATCAGAGCCACATGTTTTGGGGCTGTCTCCTGTGCAGCAGATTTGAAATTCATCTAGGAGCTGCATGTTGGGGCAGTATCATGATACAGCAGATAGAATACTATCAGAGCCGCATGTTGGGGCTGTCTCCCTGTGGAGCAGATAGAATAACTTCTGTGCTGCATGTTGGGGCACTTTTATACAGTTCTTGTGGAGAGTTAGAATACTTCAGAGCCACATCGTTGGTGCTATGTCTCAAATGTTGCAAGCGTTTGATACATCAGAGCTGCATTGTTGGGGCGCGTCTCACTGTACAGCAGATAGATTATTTCTAGAGCCGCCTATGTTGGGGCGCTGTCAGTCTCTGTGGAGCAGATTGATCATCAGAAGCGGAATGGGGCGGCAGTTCCTGTGCAGCAGATTAGATACATCAGGATCTGCACGATGTTGGGGGCAAGTCTACCTGTACTGCTGACTTGGAATTCAGCCCAGCCTGACCGCTTGTTGGGGGTGGCAAGTCTACAGTCTACGCCCCTGTTTGACAGAATTAGTTATGATAGATATACATACACATCAGCTGTACGCCTTGCATCAATGTTGGTTTGGCCAGTCTTCCTGATACAGCAGATAGATTTATCATCTGTTGCTGCAATGTTGGGGCGCAGTATACTACCGGCAGTATGGGTTGATTGGCTGTCAGTCTTCTAAATCTGTTGCCAGCAGATGAGAAATACATTCAGAGAGCATGTAGAAGGCATGTCTGGGCTCAGTCTTCCTGTAACAGAGACTAGAATACATTCTGTTGCCGCATGTTATGGGGGGCTATAGTCGTCCATTCTGATGCAAGCAGATCGATCAGTTTTGGAATATCACATTCTGAGCCGCATGTGGAAGTCAGTTACCTGTGCAGCAGACATAGAATATATTCAGAGCAACATGGTGAGGGTCAGTCTCCTTTAGAGATTAATGCTACAGCAGATGATAGAATACTTCAGTGCAACCTATGTTGGTGGCTCCAGTCGCCTGATGCAAGCAGAAGCAGATAGAATTCATAAGCAGACTGCAAGGTTGGTTAAGAAGCTCTACTCTCTGTTGCAGTCCCCCAGACAGATAGATACATCAAGAGCCACATGTTGGGGCAGTGTCCTGTGCAGCATGATAGAATTACATCAGAGCCGCATGTTGGGGCAGTATCCTGTGCAGCAGATAGAATACATCAGAGCTCACATGTTGGAGGCAGTTCCTGTGAAACAGATAGAATACATCAGAGCCGCATGTTGGGGCAGTCTCCTGTGCAGCAGATAGAATACATCAGAGCCGCATGTTGGGGCCTGTCTCCTGTGCAACAGATAGAATACATCAGTGCCACATGTTGGGGCAGTTTATGTGGGCAGATAGATACATCAGAGCCGCATGTTGGGGCAGTCTCCTGTGCA
Organism: Oophaga sylvatica; assembly: GCA_033576555.1. Lineage (NCBI taxonomy): Eukaryota > Metazoa > Chordata > Amphibia > Anura > Dendrobatidae > Oophaga > Oophaga sylvatica. The sequence continues at coordinate 26,713 of JARQOD010003148.1, read as the reverse complement.
GCAGATAGAATACATCAGAGCCGCATGTTGAGGCAGTCTCCTGTGCAGCAGATAGAATACATCAGAGCCGCATGTTGGGCAGTCTCCTGTGCAGCAGATAGAATACATCAGAGCCGCATGTTGGGGCAGTCTCCTGTGCAGCAGATAGAATACATCAGACCGCATGTTGGGGCAGTCTCCTGTGCAGCAGATAGAATACATCAGAGCCGCATGTTGGGGCAGTCTCCTGTGCAGCAGATAGAATACATCAGAGCGCAATGTTGGGCAGTCTCCTGTGCAGCAGATAGAATACATCAGAGCCGCATGTTGGGGCAGTCTCCTGTGCAGCAGATAGAATACATCAGAGCCGCATGTTGGAGCAGTCTCCTGTGCAGCAGATAGAATACATCAGAGCCGCATGTTGGGGCAGTCTCCTGTGCAGCAGATAGAATACATCAGAGCCGCATGTTGAGGCAGTCTCCTGTGCAGCAGATAGAATACATCAGAGCCGCATGTTGAGGCAGTCTCCTGTGCAGCAGATAGAATACATCAGAGCGCATGTTGGGCAGTCTCCTGTGCAGCAGATAGAATACATCAGAGCTGCATGTTGGGCAGTCTCCTGTGCAGCAGATAGAATACATCGAGCATGTTGGGCAGTCCTGTCAGAGTAGAATACATCGGCATGTGGCAGTCTCTGTGCAGCAGATAGAATACATCAGAGCCACATGTTGGGGCAGTCTCCTGTGCAGCAGATAGAATACATCAGAGCCGCATGTTGGGCAGTCTCCTGTGCAGCAGATAGAATACATCAGAGCCGCATGTTGGGCAGTCTCCTGTGCAGCAGATAGAATACATCAGAGCCACATGTTGAGGCAGTCTCCTGTGCAGCAGATAGAATACATCAGAGCCGCATGTTGGGGCAGTCTGTGCAGCAGATAGAATACATCAGAGCCGCATGTTGGGCAGTCTCCTGTGCAGCAGATAGAATACATCAGAGCCGCATGTTGGGGCAGTCTCCTGTGCAGCAGATAGAATACATCAGAGCCAATGTTGGGCAGTCTCCTGTGCAGCAGATAGAATACATCAGAGCCGCATGTTGGGGCAGTCTCCTGTGCAGCAGATAGAATACATCAGAGCCGCATGTTGGGGCAGTCTCCTGTGCAGCAGATAGAATACATCAGAGCCGCATGTTGGGGCAGTCTCCTGTGCAGCAGATAGAATACATCAGAGCCGCATGTTGAGGCAGTCTCCTGTGAGCAGATAGAATACATCAGAGCCATGTTGAGGCAGTCTCCTGTGCAGCAATAGAATACATCAGAGCGCATGTTGAGGCAGTCTCCTGTGCAGCAGATAGAATACATCAGAGCCGCATGTTGAGGCAGTCTCCTGTGCAGCAGATAGAATACATCAGAGCGCATGTTGGGCAGTCTCCTGTGCAGCAGATAGAATACATCAGACCGCATGTTGGGGCAGTCTCCTGTGCAGCAGATAGAATACATCAGAGCCCATGTTGGGCAGTCTCCTGTACAGCAGATAGAATACATCAGAGCCGCATGTGGGCAGTCTCCTGAGCAGATAGAATACATCAGAGCCCATGTTGGCAGTCTCCTTGCAGCAGATAGAATACTCAGAGCCGCATGTTGGGCTCTCCTGTGCAGCAGATAGAATACATCAGAGCCGCATGTTGAGGCAGTCTCCTGTGCAGCAGATAGAATACATCAAGCCGCATGTTGGGCAGTCTCCTTGCAGCAGATAGAATACATCAAGCGCATGTTGGGCAGTCTCCTGTGGAGCAGATAAATACATCAGAGCCGCATGTTGAGGCAGTCTCCTGTGCACAGATAGAATACATCAGAGCGCATGTTGGGCAGTCTCCTGTGCAGCAGATAGAATACATCAGAGCCGCATGTGAGCAGTCTCCTGTGGAGCAGATAGAATACATCAGAGCCCATGTTGAGGCAGTCTCCTGTGAGCAATAGAATACATCAAGCCGCATGTTGGGCAGTCTCCTGTGCAGCAGATAGAATACATCAGAGCCGCATGTTGAGGCAGTCTCCTGTGGAGCAGATAGAATACATCAGAGCCGCATGTTGGGCAGTCTCCTGTGAGCAGATAGAATACATCAGAGCCGCATGTTGGGGCAGTCTCTGTCAGCAGATAGAATACATCGAGCCCATGTTGGGCAGTCTCCTGTGAGCAGATAGAATACATCAGAGCCGCATGTGGAGGCAGTCTCCTGTGCAGCAGATAGAATACATCAGAGCCGCATGTTGGGCAGTCTCCTGGCAGCAGATAGAAACATCAGAGCCGCATGTTGAGGCAGTCTCCTGTGCAGCAGATAGAATACATCAAGCCGCATGTTGGGCAGTCTCCTGTGAGCAGATAGAATACATCAGAGCCCCCCCCCCTCTGTGCAGCAGATAGATACTCAGAGCCTGCATGTTGGGCAGTCTCCTGTGCAGCAGATAGAATACATCAGAGCCGCATGTTGGGGCAGTCTCCTGTGCAGCAGATAGATACATCAGAGCCGCATGTTGGGGCAGTCTCCTGTGCAGCAGATAGAATACATCAGAGCCGCATGTTGGGGCAGTCTCCTGTGCAGCAGATAGAATACATCAGATGCCGCATGTTGAGGCAGATCTCCTGTGCAGCAGATAGAATACATCAGAGCCGCATGTTGGGGCAGTCATCTGTGCAGCAGATGAATACATCAGAGCCGCATGTTGAGGCAGTCTCCTGTGCAGCAGATAGAATACATCAGACGCATGTTGAGGCAGTCTCCTGTGCAGCAGATAGAATACATCAGAGCCGCATGTTGGGGCAGTCTCCTGTGCAGCAGATAGATACATCAGAGCGCATGTTGGGCAGTCTCCTGTGCAGCAGATAGACATACATCAGAGCACATGTAGCGGCAGTCTCCTGTGCAGCAGATAGAATACATCAGAGCGCATGTTGGGGCAGTCTCCTGTGCAGCAGATAGAATACATCAGAGCGCATGTTGGGGCAGTCTCTGTGCAGCAGATAGAATACATCAGAGCGCATGTTGGGGCAGTCTCCTGTGCAGCAGATAGAATACATCAGAGCCCATGTTGAGGCAGTCTCCTGTGCAGAGATAGAATACATCAGAGCGCATGTTGGGCAGTCTCGGCAGCAGATAGGATACATCAGAGCAGCATGTTGGGGCAGTCTCCTGTGCAGCAGATAGAATACATCAGACCCAGTGTGGCAGTCTCCTGTGCAGCAGATAGAATACATCAGAGCCGCATGTTGGGGCAGTCTCCTGTGCAGCAGATAGAATACATCAGAGCCGCATGTTGGGGCAGTCTCCTGTGCAGCAGATAGAATACATCAGTGCCGCATGTTGGGGCAGTCTCCGTGCAGCAGATAGAATACATCAGAGCCGCATGTTGGGCAGTCTCCTTGAGCAGATAGAATACATCAGAGCAGCATGTTGAGGCAGTCTCCTGTGCAGCAGATAGAATACATCAGAGCACATGTTGGGGCAGTCTCCTGTGCAGCAGATAGAATACATCAGAGCCGCATGTTGGGGCAGTCTCCTGTGCAGCAGATAGAATACATCAGAGCCAATGTTGGGCAGTCTCCTGTGCAGCAGATAGAATACATCAGAGCCGCATGTTGAGGCAGTCTCCTGTGCAGCAGATAGAATACATCAGAGCGCATGTTGGGCAGTCTCTGGCAGCAGATAGAATACATCAGAGCTGCATGTTGGGCAGTCTCCTGTGCAGCAGTAGAATACATCAGAGCGCATGTTGAGGCAGTCTCCTGTGCAGCAGATAGAATACATCAGAGCGCATGTTGGGGCAGTCTCCTGTGCAGCAGATAGAATACATCAGAGCCGCATGTTGGGCAGTCTCCTGTGCAGCAGATAGAATACATCAGAGCCGCATGTTGGGCAGTCTCCTGCAGCAGATAAACATCAGAGCCGCATGTTGGGCAGTCTCCTGTGCAGCGATAGAAACATCAGAGCGCATGTTGGGCAGTCTCCTGTGCAGCAGATAGAATACATCAGAGCCGCATGTTGGGCAGTCTCCTGTGCAGCAGATAGAATACATCAGAGCGCATGTTGGGGCAGTCTCCTGTGAGCAGATAGAATACATCAGAGCCGCATGTTGAGGCAGTCCCCTTTGCAGCAGATAGAATACATCAGAGCCGCATGTTGGGCAGTCTCCTGTGCAGCAGATAGAATACATCAGAGCTGCATGTTGGGGCAGTCTCCTGTGCAGCAGATAGAATACATCAGAGCCGCATGTTGGTGCAGTCTCCTCTGAGCAGATAGAATACATCAGAGCCGCATGTTGGGCAGTCTCCTGTGCAGCAGATAGAATACATCAGAGCCGCATGTTGGGCAGTCTCCTGTGCAGCAGATAGAATACATCAGAGCCTGCATGTTGGGCAGTCTCCGTGCAGCAGATAGAATACATCAGAGCGCATGTTGAGGCAGTCTCCTGTGCAGCAGATAGAATACATCAGAGCGCATGTTGAGGGCAGTCTCCTGTGCAGCAGATAGAATACATCAGAGCGCATTGTTGGAGGCAGTCTCCTGTGCAGCGATAGAATACATCAGAGTCGCATGTTGAGGCAGTCTCCTGTGCAGCAGATAGAATACATCAGAGCTGCATGTTGGGGCAGTCTCCTGTGCAGCAGATAGAATACATCAGAGCCGCATGTGGAGGCAGTCTCCTGTGGAGCAGATAGAATACATCAGAGCCGCATGTTGAGGCAGTCTCCTGTGGAGCAGATAGAATACATCAGAGCCGCATGTTGAGGCAGTCTCCTGTGCAGCAGATAGAATACATCAGAGCTGCATGTTGGGGCAGTCTCCTGTGCAGCAGATAGAATACATCAGAGCCGCATGTTGAGGCAGTCTCCTGTGCAGCAGATAGAATACATCAGAGCCGCATGTTGAGGCAGTCTCCTGTGCAGCAGATAGAATACATCAGAGCCGCATGTTGAGGCAGTCTCCTGTGCAGCAGATAGAATACATCAGAGCTGCATGTTGGTGCAGTCTCCTCTGCAGCAGATAGAATACATCAGAGCCGCATGTTGAGGCAGTCTCCTGTGCAGCAGATAGAATACATCAGAGCCGCATGTTGGGGCAGTCTCCTGTGCAGCTGATCACCGTGACCCCGCCCTGTCAGTGAGTGAGGTGGGGTGTACTCACTTTCCTCCGCTCCCTCCGTGGGGTGAGCAGCTCTTTGTATCGTGGTCACCTTGTCGGTGCAGGAGCTGCCGCTCCGCAATGGACCCCAAATGTCTACAGGTGTCGGACACGGTGCAGGCGATCAGCAGTATGAATATCCTGAGAAGACGCCCCCTGCTGGCGGTACAGTGCACGTTCTGCAGGTGGTGAGATCCCATCAGACGTACAGGGGGTCGCAGGACGCCAGATATCCCACTCTGATTAATCGTCACATAACAGACTCCGCAGCAGCTGCCAGCGATGGAACGTCCACGAGAGCGCTGCTCCGGAGCAGATGGCTCAGCAATTACCTGATAATGGCAGAGTAATAATGATAATGAATTAGACACTGTCACAAAAAGTGAGGTCACTGCAGGCAGGTCAGCGCCATACTATGTGCAGAGCAGCCGGACCGCAGGGAAAGGCCGCGAGCGGCTGACAGCCCCTATATAATGCCCCGGGGGCGAACAGCTGATATTCCCCCCTATACATGAGCTTCATACATGAAAACATCTCTTTATAAAGAAAGAACTGAATTATAATATCAAAGCTTTATACAGATTCTATAAAGTGCAAATTACACAGCTCAATACATCTCTGTATACAGGGAGCTCCCCCTAGTGGTGTCTGCAGACAGGATCTTATCATGTATCTCTGTATACAGGGAGCTCCCCCTAGTGGTGGCTGCAGACAGGATCTTCTCATGTATCTCTGTATACAGGGAGCTCCCCCTAGTGGTGACTGCAGACAGGCTCTTATCATGTATCTCTGTATACAGGGAGCTCCCCCTAGTGGTGGCTGCAGACAGGATCTTATCATGTATCTCTGCGTACAGGGAGCTCCCCCTAGTGGTGGCTGCAGACAGGATCGTATCATGTATCTCTGCATACAGGGAGCTCCCCCTAGTGGTGACTGCAGACAGGATCTTATCATGTATGTCTGTATACGGGGAGCTCCCCCTAGTGGTGACTGCAGACAGGATCTTCTCATGTATCTCTGTATACAGGGAACTCTTTTAATATAAAAAATACAAAACTTACAATTAATAAAGAACAAAAATCCAAACCCCAGCAAAACAACCATCCGAGTCCAACATTACCCCCCCAGTCCAAGCAAAAGTCCGAGTCCAGCATAACTGCCCCCATTCAAAGTAACCCCCCCCCAAAACAAAACCTGTCTTCTTCCTCAGAGAAGCTTCCTCCTTCATCTTTCTCTCTGATGCTGCACCAGGGATTCCCGGCCGGTCTCCCATTCCTGGACTTGCCCGGCCTCAAGCTGCTTAGCGGCTGCAATCTGAGAAAGGCGACTTCAGCCTAAAATGGCAGCCGACTTCATCTCACTTTTTGTTTCCTCCAGATCTCCTCCTCCCCAGGTTACGTCACCCAAGGAGAGAAGAAACATTTTATTAATACACACATACACTTCACACCAAACCTGACAAAGAAAACTCTGCTCCATCGCCCAAAAAGAAACACAAAAGCCACCTGGCTTAAAACACATCTATCTAAACCACACAATTTTTTTTTTCCTTTTATATATATATATATATATTTTTTTTTTTTTTTTTTTTTAGTTACACAGCAAATACAACTATAACAAACCTACCACCAACCCCCCTCCCACCACCATAAAACCCCCACACAATACAAAAATAAGCTTCACTGAGGAACTCATGACCTCCAGGAACATCTCACAATACAATACAATACAATACAACCTAACTCTCTATATTACAACACTTCCCCAGAGCCAGGATTGGGGCCTGTAAGCCCTATATCAGTAATTCACTTCTGCAAAACAAAAATCTGATAGTGAAAAGCCCCCAGCCCGTCACCAGGAACCCGGAGATGACAGGCTTCTATCCTAACAAGCCTTACTCTACCAGCCGTCCCTACCTGCCTAACATCTGTCCCTATTTATCTACCTACCTTTCCCTGTCTCTCCCTGCCTGACCCTACTGCCCTACCTAACACCGCGTGCCTACCTAACTGTCCCTCGGCTGTCCCTGTCCTGTCCCTAACTATCTACCTGTCCCTACTGAAGCTATCTACCTGTCCCTACCACTTACCTGCTTATCTAGGCCCTAGGGTACATTAAATGAGAACCCTCTCCAGAGAAGAGAGGCCCTCGCTGCACCCAGCCTGTCATACTCCAGAGAGCGCACCTTCACCAGGCCACCCAGAATGTTCCTAACAACCTCGTCCCGGGGAGGATTTTCTGCTGAGTTGACACTAAGCACCGTGCGTTCCACGTGTAAAACCTGACGACTAAACTGACTAGAAATAAAGTGCCCCGATCTCGGCCACCCAGGGATCCGAATGCCCCATACGCCCACTCCGCATAGGAAAGGTGTGCCAGCCGAGGCCAGCCTATGGAAGCACCCACCCTGTTGTAGACCCCTGCATTAAAAGGACACTGAAGGAGGAAGTGCTCCATGCTTTCCAGCGTGTCGCAACACTCCTCACGGGACAACCCCGATCTTCGGAGTTCCTACACTTCAGGTTGTCCCTTACATACAGTTTCCCGTGGAAGCAGCGCCAAGCCAAGTCCCAAAACTTCAAGGGGACCCGTGCAGAATTCAATAACCTCAGCCCGCCCTCCAGATCCCGACTTGGGCAATCTTTGAGCACCAGAGGCTTCTGGAAATGGGTCAACAGGACCCTCCTGTCAAGGAATTTCCTCGACATGGTCCTGATCTCCCACATTCCCAGACCCCACCGGCGGATCACCTTCAGAACCGGGTAGCGTAAGCCGGGAGATGCCCATGCGGTGTGCGCAGGTCCTTCACTTGCCCTCCTGTCTCCCATTCCTGGAAGAAGGGCCGAAGCCATCCCCTGCAGGAGAATACCCACGGAGGAGCCCTCTCTGACCAGAGGTTGGCGATGTTAGTCTTGACAAAAGTGTTTACTAGAAACACCACTGGGTTGACCATACCCAACCCTCCTAGTCTCCTTGTGCGATATGTGACCTCTCGCTTGACTAGGTTCAGCCTATTTCCCCATAACATTTGGAAAAACAGGCTGTAGACCCGTGTCCAGAGCGGCTCTGGCAACATGCAGACACTGCCCAGGTATATTAACAAGGGTAGCAAAAAACCCTTAACCAGGCTAACCCTTTCCCTCAGGGTCAAAGACCAACCCTTCCATTGGTCCACCTTCTGGGCGGCGATCCTGAGTCTGCCCTCCCAATTTTGCTGGGGGTAGTCCCCCGGGCCAAATTCGATGCCTAGGATTTTTGCTGATGCCGGAGGCTCTGGAAGAGTGTCCGGGAGACCGAAACTAGGATCTCCCCCTCCCAGCCAGAGACTCTCACACTTTTCCTGATTAATTCCGGACCCAGAAGCCTCCGAGTAGCGACCAACCTCAGACATGACCCACTCCGCCTCCTCACCCGAGGATACGAAAAGGGAGACGTCATCAGCATACGCTACCACCCTCAGAGTGGCTTCTGGGGCCGCCTGGTCCATCCTGACTCCCGCCAACGGCCCGCGCTCAATCCTCCTTAAAAGGGGATCTATCGCGAACACGTATAACAGCGGGCTCAACGGACAGCCCTGGCGGACCCCAGACCCAACCTCAAAAGGGTGGCCAGACCAACCATTCACGAGCGGGAAAGTCTCTGCCCCCGCATACAGGATCTTTAGCCAATTTACAAACCCCCCAGGCAGACCGTACCTCAGAAGGACGGACCAGAGGTACTCGTGGTTAACCCGATCAAAAGCCTTCGCCTGATCTAAAGACAGCAAGTACCCCTTCCAGTGGCCAGCCCTACCCTGCTCCACTGCCTCTCGGACACCGAGTACTGCACTAAAAGTGCTGCGGCCTGGAACAGAGCAATGCTGGGCCCCCGAAAGGAGCCGGGGTGCAAACTTCACCAGCCGATTGAACAGCACCTTTGCCAGAACCTTCCGGTCCGTATTGAGAAGCGCTATGGGACGCCAATTCTCAATACGGGACGAGTCTTTACCCTTTGACAGGATAATCAGGGCTGACTGCCTCATTGACCGGGAAAGAGCGCCCGAGGAGAGACACTCGTTAAACACCTCAGTCAAGAGGGGGACCAAGGAGTCCCTAAAGGTCTTATAAAACTCGGATGTTAAGCCATCCGGACCTGGCGATTTCTTAGGCCGAAGCCCATCAATGGCCAGTCGCACTTCCTCTTCCCTGATTGCCTCTGTCAAAACGTGAAGCGAGGGGTCATCCCCTGGCTCAGGGATGGCTTCGGCCAGGAAAGCCGACATCACGTTCCGATCCAGATCCCTCTTCCCCAAGAGGTGTGAGTAGAAAGATCTGATCACCTCCAGGATCCCTGATTTGGATCTGTTCAGGGAACCCGTACTGTCGATCAGTCCTCTCACCACCTTACAACTCACTGACATCTTACAGTTTCTGTAGGGGTCGGGCGAGCGGTACCTCCCGAAATCCCTCTCAAAAACCAAAGATGTGTGCCTATCGTACTGACACCTCTTGAGTAAAGACTTCACTCTGGAGATCTCCTCACGGTCACCTCCAGCCGAGACGAGATGTTCGAGTTTCCTCCTCAGTTCCTGATACAGGCGGTACCTGCTCAGGCTCCTGTGGCTCGAGAGCTGGCGGAAGAAACTCGCAACCCGTTCCTTGAAGATCTCCCACCACTCTGACTTATCGCTACAGAGATCCAAAAGCGGTACCTGGCTCTGAAGAAAGTCCTCAAAGGATTGTCTTATCTCTGCTTCTTCCAAGAGGGACGAATTCAGCTTCCATAGTCCCTTTCCCATCCGAGGGGTTTCTGAAACATTCAGAGAAAAAGAAATCAGACAGTGATCGGAGAACTCCACCTCAACAACGGACACTGCTGAAGAGATGGCTTCCTCCTTCAAAAAAAACCTGTCTATCCTAGACCTACAGCTACCTCTATGAAAGGTGAAACCACAGTGACCTGGGGTGTGCCGGATGTGGACATCCACCAGGCGAGCGTCACTAGCTATGCTATTAAGAGTATTACTATCATAAGCCAGCCGGTCAATGGAGCCTCCCCTATCACGAAGCCTTGTGACAGTGTTAAAGTCACCTCCAAAGACCACCTGCCGACTCGTAAAAAGATAGGGCTTAATCTTCAGGAAGAGACATTTACGGTCCCACTTTGACTGTGGACCATAGATGTTAATGAGCCGAAGCTCCTGTCCCCTCATGAAGACGTCTAAGACCAGGCACCTACCCATTTCTACCTCGATAACTCTCCGGCATTCAACCGATGCAGTCTTAAAAAGGACTGCCACCCCGCTACACGGCTCGGCCGCAAGAGACCAGTACGAGGACCCGCACCTCCACTCACTCTCCGCCTTGCGTATGGCCCCCATATCCGTAAGTCTGGTCTCCTGCAAAAACAAAATGTCAGCCTCAAATCGGGTGAGAAAATCAAAGGCCGCAAATCTAGCCGCATCTGACTTTATACTAGCGACATTAATGGTCGCCAGAGTCAACGGGGTGGGTGCCGCCATCATGAGTGATCGAGTTAGATGGCCTTTTTCTTCCCCCCACCCTTTTTCCTAGCCCGCTCATCTCCGGACGATGAAGCCCCCCCTCTTCTTTTCAAAGAGACAGAGGTATCCATCCCTCCCACCTCTTTCTCATCTCCGGACGCAGGGTTGGCCCCACCTCCTGAAAAAGACATACCCTCCGGAGAAGGGACTCCGCCCCCTCCCAAAGACCCTCCAGATGTTACCTCCGGAACCTCACCCCCGACCCCCATCTCAGCAGGTCATCAAGGGCTTGGAACCGGTTGGAGAGGGAGATCAGAGGGGAGTAGGTGGGACCTTCCTTAGGCACCTTGGTCAGGGAAGAAGATTTTCCACCTTTTTTCTTCTTTTTTTTATTTTTGGCACTCTTGGTACCCTTGTCACCCATTTCTTTTGGCTGTTCCCCTCCATCCTCATCAAAACTTTCATATTGTGAGGCATCTGAGAGATCAGCCACTTCCTCATTCTCCATCCGACTGATCTCCTCATTCACCGCTTCCTCCCCCGGGCCTCAGTGACATGGACCGTCGCCTCGGAGGAGGGGGCAGCCATTACCCCAGTTTCCTGAGGCTCCTCCTGCCCCCTGCCCTCCTGACGCCTTGCCTGCCTCCGCTGGTAAGAGGGACCCCTAGCCCTGCCATTCCTCATCGGCCCCTCAGCTCCTCCTGTGTAGCCCTGGTACACAATACCAGGAGGATGAGTGGAGAGGTAAAGGTTAAGTGTTCTTCATGTCATCATGTACCTTCGAACACGCCCAGTAGGGGTGTGGAAGGGAGAGATTTAGTTAGTCTGTGTCCGGACTTCAGAGTGAGAAGTCAGTGTTTTCCTGTCCTTGGACAGAGGAGAGTGTGTCCAGACTTAGGAGAGACAAGACGTCTTAGTGACTCTGCTCTATCTTCAGCTTAAAATTGTGGAGTCTAGTATAGGTACTTTAACGTACCCGAGCCTAGTCAAAGCTGTGCCCCACTGGAGACAGGCTGAAATATCTCCTGAGAACTGAGCAAGTCGAAGGGCAAAAGTGGAAGAAAGCAAGGAAGTGCTATAGGTGAAGAATACCTGCACGAATCTACCGGTTACTGGGGACCGAAGAATCATCTTTGTTTCAAGCAAGGTGATAAGACAGCCAGAAATCTACCGGACCCTAGGTCGCGGCGGATAAGCCCATACAGTCAGTACGTAACTGGGGTCAGAGGAAGTGAGGACCGTGAGTCAGTGCACGACAATATAGGAAATCATCTTTCTCACAAAAAGGTTCCAACCACAACACTGATCGGCAGAACAGCTAAAGATAAGCTGGAATCATAGAGAGGACTACGCTTCAAGCTGGTCGTACTCAGCTTCATTGGAGTTAAAGGAGGCCCCTAACTTGCTTAACCGTTTGCCTCAAAGCTCATCCTCCATCAACCCCATCAGCCTCCCTGGGACCTGCTTTACCATTCTGCAAGTAAAGGTATGGAAAGACTTTGACTGTGTGAGACTGAGTTATTACTGCATGCCTGCACAATCCCTACCTAACTACCGACCTGAGGGAAGAGTCCCACCTGTAGGGACCCGACATCTAGCTGCCTCACCATCCCCTCAGAGATCTACAGCAGCGCTGGTACAAATTACCAGAATACTACAGTGGCGTCACGAACTGTACATAAATCAATCCCCTGTAAATATATCCCCAACATACGCCAGACCGCCCGGGCCACAGACCGAGCCACAGCTACCTGTGACAAAATCCCCATAGACTTCTACGGGCTCGGCTCTGAGTACCCCATTGCCCTGGTAACCCACAATTGTGGTGGCGGGTCGACACAAATTTTTGGCGTCACGAACAGGATACGAAACTTGCAGCATTGCGAGCCCTGTGTGCCTGTGGAGTGTTTTGATGAAAAAGACTGTTGCTATTGTTTGGCGCTAAAATCCGCCATTTTGCCGCCATATTCGCGCCCTCAGGCGCTGGAGAAGAAGGTGGGCGGACCTGAAAAAGCGCGCAAAGTCTTGGACACGCCCCCAACCTGCACCCCAAACCGCATCGCAAACTGCATAGCAATCTGCATCGCAAACCGCATCGCAATCCGCATAGCAAACTGCATCACAATCTGCATTGCAATCCGCATAGCAAATTGCATCGCAAAATAGAGCGGCAGGTCCTGCAACAGGAAGTGAACGCTCTGACATCAGAGCGCCTGCGACGAAGGTCCTGTTCCCACTGCGGTGCCTGTGAAGTAGCAGCATCTGAAACCGGTAGGCTCCGTTTAACCAAGGGGGCGCTAAGATGTCACAACAACCGGCTGACAGTGCGGCCCCGGCCGGAGTCCCCAATCCCGCACCGCTTGGTATTGTAGCGCCAGATGGGGGCGCAGGCCCTGCACCCAGTCCGGTAGTCCCGATCATGCCACTAACGCTCCCATATATGCCTGGGGCGAAATGGCTTCCCCAATACAGCGGTGAGCCAGGCACATTAGCAGCTTCAAGCGGAAGTTATGCAGCATCCTAGAAATGTACTCCATGCCTGAGAGACAAAAAGCTGCTGTGCTAATAGGGCAGCTAACTGGCGCTGCTGAGAGGGAAGTGGAGACTTGGGATACCGTTGATCAGGAGTCGGTGCCTGCGATCTTCCTGAAGCTTCATGCCATATTTGAAGACCGCACAGAAACGGATCTCCGGATGGCCTTCTATCACTGTTCACAACAGCCAGGTGACAGCATCCGGGACTATGCTTGCCGACTACAGGGAGCCCTGAGAGCCCTCAAGCAAATTAACCATTTAAATGCTATCGACGAGAATAGAATGCTGAAAGAACAATTTATACAGGGATTGAGATCCCCAGAGGAACGCAGAACTGTAAATTGGTGGTCCTTAGATCATCCGGATGCTACCTTTGATGCCCTAAAGGACATGGCAATAAAAGGGCTGCGGCCCCTGGGCAAACCTGAGGTGGCCACCCAACATCATCAGGCTGAAGTCACTCTGGAACCGGCAGTAACCCCCTGTTCCCCGCTAGTGGCAGAAACCAAAACGCAGGTGACACCTCCTAGTGAATTGGACTGTCTGCGCTCAGAGGTGCGCCAGCTGACTAAAAATCTGGCCGCTGTGATGAGTGCCCTACAGCTGCGGAAAGAAGAGGAAGGGAAGATCTTGCTAGCTGACTGCCCAGAGGACGTTCCGTGGATGCACCGGAGGAGAAAGAAGACGTCGCCCCCCCGGAGGAGGACAACGCCACCCCCAGGAGCAACCTCTGATCAACACCCTTCTCGTCGAGAGATCATCTGTTATCGCTGCAACCGGAAAGGTCATCTGTCTACACAGTGTCCTTTAAACGGGCAGAACCTGGGTCCAAGGGCCAACACCCAGGAGAATACCCGTCAGGCCCCCTAGACTGGAACCGCAGGTATGTGGGCGGGCGACCCTACCTGTCTATTATTCTAGATGGTATTGCTGTTCCAGCATTGTTAGACACTGGGTCCCAGGTGACCCTCATACCTGATGCTCTATATACCAAGTACTGGTCAATGGACAGTCTTAAACCTCCGAGCCTTGACTTTACTGTGTATGCTTCGAATGGTCTTCCTGTAGAAGTACTCGGAACAAAATGTGTAGATGTAAAGGTGGGCAGAGAGGAGTTGAAAGACCAAGGGCTTCTGGTAGTAAAGACTGTAAATGAGGAGAACGGTCTAAATATAATTTTGGGTACTAACATTATCGGTAATTGTTTGGGAGAAGTTGTGTTCTTGCTCCAACAGCTCGCTGAGATTGCCCGACCAAGGCAGAGAGGAGTAATCCAAAGAGAGATCCGGGCCCTGGTGTGTCAGCAGCAAGCGAAGCTTACCGACGGCGAAATTGGTAATGTACGGGTCACTGACTCGGATCCTATTGTGATACCCCCAATGAGTGAAATGATCATTTGGTGCAGGGCAGCCATAGGTCTGAGAGGACAGAATTACCAAGCTGTAGTAGAACCCCACCATTCAGAACATAGACCTACACTTATGACTGCTAGAGGAGTAGTAGAAGTGGTGAATGGAAGAGTACCTGTACGGCTTCTCAATTGGGGAGATGATGAGGTAAATTTACCCCGTTATGCAACCATTGCTAAACTACATGCTGTTGATAATAATTCTATTCTCCCGGCTGAGTCCTTAGACTCCTGTCAAATAGAGGAGGACAATGACCCAGCAACCCAGGTGGCGGAATGGTGTCAGCAACTCCATGTTGGGACGGACACCACTCCCGCTCACCAGAAGCAAGGGGTATTACGGGTGGTGCAAGAGTACGCCCAAGTGTTTAGCAAAAATCCACTTGATTTTGGGATCATTAAGGGAGTACAACATCATATCCCTACTGGCAGTCATCCTCCCATCAAAGAGCGGTATAGGCCCATACCTCCAGCTCACTATCAGAAAGCTAAAGAAATGTTGAATGATATGAAGAAAGCTGGGGTGATAAGGGATAGTTGTAGTCCCTGGGCAGCCCCTCTAGTTCTGGTTAAAAAGAAAGATGGTAGTATGAGAATGTGTGTGGATTACAGGCAGGTGAACCGCATAACACACAAGGATGCATACCCGCTACCACGCATAGAGGAATCATTAGCTGCTCTGAAAACGGCTAACTACTTTTCTACCCTCGATCTGACTAGTGGTTACTGGCAAGTGGCTGTGGCTGAGGAGGATCGTGAGAAAACGGCTTTCACCACCCCAATGGGGCTCTGTGAGTTCGACAGAATGCCGTTTGGGCTCAGCAGTGCCCCAGGAACATTTCAGAGAGTGATGGAAAACTGTCTGGGACATCTCAATTTTGAAACCGTGCTGCTATACCTAGACGACGTTATCGTGTATTCCAAGACATATGAGGACCATCTGAAGCACCTGGCAGAAGTGTTTGAGTCCCTGTCCAGGTACGGATGAAGTTGAAACCCTCAAAATGCCATCTACTCAAGCAGAAGGTACAATACTTGGGGCACATCGTCAGTTCGGAAGGAGTAGCGCCGGACCCAGAGAAAGTCACTGCCATCCAGAAGTGGCCGGAGCCGAAGAACCTTAAGGAAGTGCGACAGTTCCTGGGACTAACGGGTTACTACAGGAGATTCGTGAAAGATTACACGAAGAAGGCAGCTCCTTTACAGGACCTCCTGGTAGGACAATCTTTAAAGAGCAGAAACCCTCCTTTCAATTGGGGTAAGGAACAGGCTGAAGCATTTCAAAAGATGAAAGAGATCCTGACAGGTGATGAGATCTTAACCTATCCTGATTACAGCCAACCGTTCCTGTTGTACACCGACGCCAGTAATGAAGGGTTGGGAGCCGTTCTCAGTCAGAAGCAGAATGGACAAGAAAAAGTCATCGCATATGCTAGCAGAAAACTCAGGCCAACTGAAAGGAATCCGGAAAACTATAGCAGCTTCAAGCTGGAGTTTCTGGCGCTGGTCTGGGCCATTACTGAAAGATTTAAGCACTATCTGGCCTCCAATAAGTTCACGGCGTACACAGACAACAACCCGTTAACGCACCTGGAAACCGCCAAGCTGGTGCCATGGAGCAGCGATGGATGGCTCGGTTGTCCAATTATCAGTTTACTATCAAGTACCGGGCAGGTCGAAAGAATGCTAATGCTGATGCGTTGTCCCGAATGCCGCATGACTCTGACACGGAAGAAGAATCGGACGACCTGGAAGAAATTGAGCTACCCGCGTTCCATCGAAATGGGGTAGTCCACGAGCATCGAGTCCACAGAAAGCAGAATGGTGCAACATTAAATCCTTTACCCCATCATAGTTGGAAAGAGACTCAGGACAGTGATCCAGTGGTCAGCCGCATCAAGGAGTTGTTAAGACAGGAAGGCTCCTCTCTGGAAAAGGATGCACCTATGTCAGCCAAGCTCCTGTGGAACGAGAAAAGCAGGTTGTTCCTATACCGTGAGAAGTTGTGCAGAAGATACGTCAACCCCAGAACCCATGAAATGGTCTGGCAAATCGTGGTCCCCAAGGCAGACGTCCCAATGGTGTTGGAAGCGTACCACGATCAAGCAGGACACTTTGGCTGGAGGAAGCTGGAGACCCTGTTGAGATGCCGGTTCTACTGGGTAGGGATGCGCAGCTCCGTCGAGAGGTGGTGTCGGAACTGTGGACCCTGTGGTCTCAGAAGAAAGGACTACGGAAGTCAGAAGGCCCCCCTGCAACCTATCCGGACGACTCGTCCCCTGGAGATTGTGGCCCTGGACCACGTCAAACTGTCGCCGAGTAGATCTGGATACTCATACGCCTTGACCATGGTGGACCATTACTCCAGATTTCTGGTAGTCGTTCCAGTGAAAGACCAGACCGCAGTGACGGCCGCGAAGACCTTTCAAGCAAGCTTCTGCAGACCGCATGGGTATCCCGAGCAAGTCTTAACCGATCAGGGACCTGCTTTTGAAGCTGATTTATTCAAGGAATTCTGTCAAATGTACGGGTGCAAGAAAATAAGAACAACACCATATCACCCTCAAACCAACGGTCTTTGTGAAAAGATGAACCATATTGTCCTTGACTTGTTGAGATCCATACCGTTGGAAGACAGGAATCGATGGCCGGATTTACTACCTGATTTGGTTGATTTGTACAACCATATACCTGTAAGCTCAACTAACTGCACTCCAGCCTATCTTATGAGAGCAAGGCCCGGAAAACTACCAATGGATTTAGAACTTGGAGTGGTAGAACCGGAGGCAGACGATGCTGTTGAAAACTGGGACGTCAATCGGCAAGAGCAATACAGAAGAGTACAAATCTGTGTAGAGGAAAGTCTTAATAAGGCACGGGAGAAACAGGAAAATGTCTACAACCGAAATGCTCCTGCCAAGCCTCTGATGCCTGGAGAGGTAGTATTAAAAAGAAAGAGGAAAATGCATAAACTGGATAATCAGTGGGAGCAAGAACCCTACGTCATACAAGATTCTAAGTACGACAACGGAAAAGTTTGTGTCGTCAGTAAAGACGGAGGAAAAACAATAACCACTGTGTCTAGAGACCATTTGAAACTATGTCCGGAACCCTTGAAACGTTGCGACAAGAACCCTGTCTTCAATCAAAGAGAGAAAAAGGAAGAGGTTATACACACAGATCTGGGAGATTTTCCTGCGGATTGGCCCCGACTGGGAGATGCTGTGATAATTCCAGTGTTGCAGTTTTATAAGCCACAAGAGGACGTTTTACCTCCAGTTGTGCCTGTAGTGCCAGTTGAACCCGCTCAGGAGTTACCCCTTCCAGCAACACCTCAACCTGTAGAACCTCAAGATGGATCATCTGAAGCAGTGCCCCATACTATGGGATCCCCTGGTGAAGCTGACTCACACCGCCCAGCCATCAGTACACTTGCCAGATCCATGGAAAGATTAAGGCAGTTCTATGGTTTACCGTTTCATAGTGCAGACAGATCGCAAATTGATTTACCTGAAACTACACCACGTAGGTCAGAGAGAATCACCAAAGGGAAATTACCTATTAGATATCAGCAATAGTTATGATGAACTGATGTAAATATATTGTGAAAAGTCTATATATATAAATGTGTTTTTCCCTATTATGTCTTCGTTTAACAATGGACTCAGAGGCTGAGGACTGAGCCAGCCCAAAAACTGTATCCTGTAAATAGTTGCACTAAAGTGCCTTCTTAATGGTTTCACATGAAACCTTGACTCACCTCTGAACCAAAAACCCGTGTGGTGTGGCACTGAGTGAGGTCTGCATTTGGATGTCCTGCAGCCCACCCAGGACCCACGTTGAAGGTTTGGTGCGGGTCCTTCACAAGTATCTTGTATATCTATTTATTGAAAATGCTATTTGATACTATTTGTATTAAAGTTTGTAACGTTCAAAGTATTCTTACCTCCCGGATGGGAAGATGTTATTGTTCCAAATGTTGTTGCATAAACAAAATTTTTCTGTCTTTTGTATTTCACAGCCCGGGAGTGCTGTCGTTTACCATGGGGGAATGTGTAGCCCTGGTACACAATACCAGGAGGATGAGTGGAGAGGTAAAGGTTAAGTGTTCTTCATGTCATCATGTACCTTCGAACACGCCCAGTAGGGGTGTGGAAGGGAGAGATTTAGTTAGTCTGTGTCCGGACTTCAGAGTGAGAAGTCAGTGTTTTCCTGTCCTTGGACAGAGGAGAGTGTGTCCAGACTTAGGAGAGACAAGACGTCTTAGTGACTCTGCTCTATCTTCAGCTTAAAATTGTGGAGTCTAGTATAGGTACTTTAACGTACCCGAGCCTAGTCAAAGCTGTGCCCCACTGGAGACAGGCTGAAATATCTCCTGAGAACTGAGCAAGTCGAAGGGCAAAAGTGGAAGAAAGCAAGGAAGTGCTATAGGTGAAGAATACCTGCACGAATCTACCGGTTACTGGGGACCGAAGAATCATCTTTGTTTCAAGCAAGGTGATAAGACAGCCAGAAATCTACCGGACCCTAGGTCGCGGCGGATAAGCCCATACAGTCAGTACGTAACTGGGGTCAGAGGAAGTGAGGACCGTGAGTCAGTGCACGACAATATAGGAAATCATCTTTCTCACAAAAAGGTTCCAACCACAACACTGATCGGGCAGAACAGCTAAAGATAAGCTGGAATCATAGAGAGGACTACGCTTCAAGCTGGTCGTACTCAGCTTCATTGGAGTTAAAGGAGGCCCCTAACTTGCTTAACCGTTTGCCTCAAAGCTCATCCTCCATCAACCCCATCAGCCTCCCTGGGACCTGCTTTACCATTCTGCAAGTAAAGGTATGGAAAGACTTTGACTGTGTGAGACTGAGTTATTACTGCATGCCTGCACAATCCCTACCTAACTACCGACCTGAGGGAAGAGTCCCACCTGTAGGGGACCCGACATCTAGCTGCCTCACCATCCCCTCAGAGATCTACAGCAGCGCTGGTACAAATTACCAGAATACTACAGGTGGCGTCACGAACTGTACATAAATCAATCCCCTGTAAATATATCCCCAACATACGCCAGACCGCCCGGGCCACAGACCGAGCCACAGCTACCTGTGACAAAATCCCCATAGACTTCTACGGGCTCGGCTCTGAGTACCCCATTGCCCTGGTAACCCACAATTGTGGTGGCGGGTCGACACACTCCCCTGCCGCCACCGCCAACCCCCGCAGAAGTTGCACCGCCAAGAACTTCCTCACGGCTCCCCTCCGCCCGGCTGGCCATGGCATTAGAGAATGAACGAGGGCAGCGGCTGAACGGGTGACCTAGATCACCACACAGGTGACATCGAATGACACCACAGGACGCGGCGAGGTGACCCACCTCGCCACACAAGGCACATTTCTGCACCTTGCAGCCCGCGCTGAAGTGGCGAGGATCACCGCACCTGTGGCAGACCTTCGGCTGCCCCTGGTAGAAGACCAGAATACGATCCCTTCCCAGGAAAGCCGAGGAAGGGATGTGGGTGACAGTGCCCCCTGAACGCTTCAACTTTACCATGAAGGTCCAGCCTCCTGACCAGATGCCAAAATCGTCCCGATTCTTTTTAGGGACCTCCACAACCTCGCCGTACCGGCTCAACCAGGTCATTATGTCAACGCCAGAAAGGGACTCATTACATGTTAAAACGGTCACTTTCTTTGGCCCACTTTGGCGAGAAATTGCCTCCACAGCAAACCCTCGCCAGCCGGGCTCCTCTTTTACCAGCTCATAATTTGACCAAAAGAGCTCTAAGCCCTCTGGCCGAACAAAGCTGATATCAAAGGTGGAGGTCCCAAAAGGATGTATCAGAGCAAAGATGTCAATAGCCCTGAAGTCCATCTTCATGAGGAGCTTCACCACATTTGTCCTAGATGGACAGGCCTCATCGCCCCTCCAGCGAAGACGAACAACATTTCTCCTGGAGACCCCTGCCCGGCTGTCGGGAGGGACCACACGGTCTCCACCCCCCTTTTCTCTTGGAAGGCAGCTAGACCAAACTTATCTAGCCAGTAGGACAACTCCACCTCTCTTCCCTCTACATTGATCGTCCGCTCCCCTTTTTTGAGGGCCTCCAGGAAGCGGCGGCGAAAAGCATCATTCCCTGGGTCCGGAGATGAGGAAGACCCCCGCAGAACCCCACCGGCAGCAGCCGCATAACTTATGGTGCCTGCAGGTGAGGTGGACGATGGACCAGCCCCTATATTCTCTGAACTCTCAACTTCACAGTCAACCATCTCCACCTCACTTACCTCAGCCTCACCATTTTCACTAGTAGAACTTTTATTTTTTTTCCTTTCCCACACTGGCACCATTCACACCAACCATACCTCCAGCAGAAACCACCCCTCCAACACCTGACCCTTCACCATTATCATAGACACTATTCACACCACTTGCACCACTTCCATTATTATTTACATTTCCATTTGTGTTTTTTTCACTGCTTTCTGCTGGGGGGGTTGCTATTTGCAGTGCTACTGCCCCTTTAAGAGTGGTATTGCAGAGTTTAGTTACCACACCCTGCTTTTCAGCAGAGCATGTGCTGCTTGCAGACTGTTGCTCCAGCCTCTCCTGCAGACCATCTCCACACTCCTGTGTGCACTTCACCACCGGGTCCCCCGCAGATACAGGTGACACACATGCAGAGGATCCCGGTGGTGCGATCCGGGCCGGCATTACCGCAGCCATTACAGCTGCACCTGAGATGATAATCGGTGCCGGGGCCCCTGACTTTGATCCAGCATCGGATCTGCATGTGGGGGACCCCAACACCACAGCACACGCCGCCGATGATGCGGCCCTGGCTGACAGTGCACCGCCAACACTGCGGGAGCGGTGACCACCGGCAAGGTACCCACAGCCTCCACCCCCCGAGCGTCAGCGGGTGCAGCAGGCGCCAGGCCGTCCCCGGTTTTCACAGAGGATCGGGCATGGACACCTCCACAGATCTTATTACCGCCCGCCACAGGGCCACACTCCAGACCATGCACACTGTCCGGCTCTGCAGCCGCATGCCCACTCTCGCCCCCTCTGCTACTGCCAGCAGAGACGGCGACCGGCGCCATATGACTTGTACTCTCCCCGCTCCCTCGCACCGGAACCACTGCAGGTCCCGGGCCGGGGTGGGTAGCGGGTTCCACACAGCGGGACTGGGGGGTCCCAGGAAGGGGCACAAACACCAACCTCTCCTCCGATGTTTTCTTCCTTTTTTTCTGTTTCTTTTTCCCCCTCCTGGTCGCCTCGTCCCCGCAGACCTCATCCCCAAACTTCAGGTGGGCATAATTTACTGGGGACTCCAGCTGACGGATCTGCTGCAAGACGAGGCGACCCCCACTACTGCTGTTATCGCTGCCGCTATCATCCGCATCACCCCCATCATCCTCTGAAATGCTATTGTCTGATGGGAGTGGGAACTGCACTGGATCTATCCCGCTGTGTGTGGCCTGGAGATCACTTACCAAGCCCCCAGGTGGGTACGGTGCCTCCTCCATCTCCACATGGTCCACCTCCTCCACCTGGGTCGGACGCCGAGACCCCTCTGGCTCCTTCACAGCAGCCATGTTATGGAATCTGTCCTCATTGTCCAGTTTTTCCCGGAAAGGCCCGCTGTTATCCAGTATAGCCGCTTTCCGGGCTTCCATGCCCTCAATGCCGATCCTCAGGCTGGATATCCTGGCTGTTAGGGCAGACTTCTCTGTACGGGAGGCCCTGTCTGCAGCCTGCCTCGCCTCCTTCATTTCCTCCCGGAGCCTCCTCAGGGTCTTCCCAGCCTCCTCATACTCGCAGAGGTACACATGGATGCGGGAGCCATAGCTGGTAACCGGCTCCCCTGCGGCCCTAGTGCCCAATCTTTCTGCACCGCCGCCGCTGGACCTCTGCGAGTACTCCGCTCACCTCCGGGAGGAGACACCGCAGTGGCCCTCGCCTCAGCCTTAGGAGCTTTGCAGCCCTCCTGGGTCTTCTTGGGCTCCTCCATGTTTCGGGCCTTGCTGGATCTGGTGACCCTCTTTGCCGGTAGCAATGAGCTCCCACCCCCCGCCGGCTTAGACCGAGGGTGGGAGACGGGGACTTAGCCCCACAGTTCATCCACTACACCCCTCTCTTTCCTGGGTCAGAGAGGGGGGGATTCCTGGGTGTAAGAAAAAAAAACTGGTCTCTCTCCTGGAGCAAACAGTCGCACACCTTCCTCCACAGACTACAGGCCTCTAGTGGTGGCTGTATGACTCTGGATACAGGGAGCTCCCCCTAGTGGTGGCTGCAGACAGGATCTTATCATGTATCTCTGTATACAGGGAGCTCCCCCTAGTGGTGGCTGCAGACAGGATCTTATCATGTATCTCTATATACAGGGAGCTCCCCCTAGTGGTGGCTGCAGACAGGATCTTATCATGTATCTCTGTATACAGGGAGCTCCCCCTAGTGGTGACTGCAGACAGGATCTTATCATGTATCTCTGTATACAGGGAGCTCCCCCTAGTGGTGACTGCAGACAGGATCTTATCATGTATCTCTGTATACAGGGAGCTCCCCCTAGTGGTGACTGCAGACAGGACCTTATCATGTATCTCTGTATACAGGGAGCTCCCCCTAGTGGTGGCTGCAGACAGGATCTTATCATGTATCGCTCTATACAGGGAGCTCCCCCTAGTGGTAGGTGGAGACAGGATCTTATCATGTATCTCTGTATACAGGGAGCTCCCCCTAGTGGTGGCTGCAGACAGTATCTTATCATGTATCTCTGTATACAGGGAGCTCCCTCTAGTGGTGACTGCAGACAGGATCTTATCATGTATCTCTGTATACAGGGAGCTCCCCCTAGTGGTGGCTGCAGACAGGATCTTATCATGTATCTCTATATACAGGGAGCTCCCCCTAGTGGTGGCTGCAGACAGGATCTTATCATGTATCTCTGTATAGAGAGCTCCCCCTAGTGGTGGCTGAAGACAGAATCTTATAATGTATCTGTATATAGGGAGCTCCCCCTAGTGGTGGTTGCAGACATGATACTATCATGTATCTCTGTATACAGGGAGCTCCCCCTAGTGGTGACTGCAGACAGGATCTTATCATGTATCTCTGTATACAGGGAGCTCCCCCTAGTGGTGACTGCAGACAGGATCTTATCATGTATCTCTGTATACAGGGAGCTCCCCCTAGTGGTGACTGCAGACAGGATCTTATCATGTATCTCTGTATACAGGGAGCTCCCCCTAGTGGTGACTGCAGACAGGATCATATCATGTATCTCTGTATACAGGGAACTCTTTTATTATAAAAATACAAAACTTACAATTAATAAAGAATAAAAATCCAAACCCCAGCAAAACAACCGTCCGAGTCCAACATTACCCCCCCAGTCCAAGCAAAAGTCCAAGTCCAGCATAACTGCCCCCATTCAAAGTAACCCCCCCCCCAAAACAAACTCTGTCTTCTTCCTCAGAGAAGCTTCCTCCTCCATCTTTCTCTCTGATGCTGCACCAGGGATTCCCGGCCGGTCTCCCATTCCTGGACTTGCCCGGCCTCAAGCTGCTTAGCGGCTGCGATCTGAGAAAGGCAGGTGACTTCAGCCTAGAATGGCAGGTGACTTCATCTCACTTTTTGTTTCCTCCAGATCTCCTCCTCCCCAGGTTACGTCACCCAAGGAGAGAAGAAACATTTTATTAATACCACATACACACTTCACACCAAACCTGACAAAGAAAACTCTGCTCCATCGCCCAAAAAGAAACACAAAAGCCACCTGGCTTAAAACACATCTATCTAAACCACACAATTTTTTTTCCTTTTTTATATATATATATATATATATATATATATATATATATTTTTTTTTTTTTTTAGTTACACAGCAAATACAACTATAACAAACCTACCACCACCATAAAACCCCCCACACAATACAAAAATAAGCTTCACTGAGGACCTCATGACCTCCAGGAACATCTCACAATACAATACTATATAACACAATACAACCTAACTCTCTATATTACAACACTTCCCCAGAGCCAGTGTGTAGCCCTGGTGTGAAGGCACACGCAGTACCCTGGAGGATATGTGGAGAGGTAACAGTTTAATGCTCAATAAACATTCACTCCAACACACACTTAGACACACCCATAGGATATATATAGCTAGTCAGATCCAGCCAGTCAGTCAGTCTAGCCTGGGTGGCTCCTGAGTGAGTCATCCCACCTGAGAGAAGTCAGTCAGTTTCCTGTCCTCGGACAGAGCAGACAGTGTCAGTCTGTTCAGGAAGAGAGAGGAGTGAGCATCAGGACCTTCAGTCTCCTGTCCAAGGACAGTGGAGTTCAGAGACGTGCTCCTGAACTAGAAGATTACTGAGCACCTGTTAGCAAGCTCTGGAAGGAAGCAAGAAGGGACTAGTCTGCATTACCCTAGGAAGTGTGGAGTGCTTATGCTACAAGCGCGGACAGGGCGAAAGGCATAGTGGAAGGAATTCAGAAGTGCCTTAGGATTGGATTATCCTGCACATTGTCACCGGTCACTGGGGACCGAAGCATCACTATAGCTCCAGGCATAGTGATAGAAAAACCAGAGGCTTACTGGACCTTAGGTAGCAGAAAGCAGCCCTTGGAGTGTCGGTACGTAACTGGGGTCAGGGAGAGTGGGAACTTGGAGTCACTGCACGACCACATTAGGAACCCAGCTCTCTCAAAGGAAGACTCCGACCACAAAACTGACCGGGCAGTACAGCTTGGAGAAGCTGGAGATTCTGGAGTGAACTACGCTTTATGCTGGTTGAACTCATAATTTTGAAAGTGAAGGAGGCCCATAACCTGTTCAGCTGTTATACTCAAAGCACATCCTCCACCCGACCAGCCTCCCTGGGACCTGCCTTATCATCTGACAAGTAAAGGTATGGAAAGACGCTGACGGTGTGAGACTGAGTTATTTGATTGCATCCCTGCACAACCCCACCATAACTATCGACCTGAGGGAAGAGTCCCACCTGTAGGGGACCCGACATCTAGCTGCCCCACCATCCCCTCAGAGATCTACAGCAGCGCTGGTACAAATTACCAGAGAACTACAGGTGGCGTCACGAACTGTATATATACCTATCCCCTGTAAATATTCCCCCCAACATACGCCTGACCGCCAGGGCCACAGACCGAGCCAGCGCTACCTGTGACAACCCCATAGACTTCCATGGGCTCGGCTCTGAGTACCCCATTGCTCTGGTAAACCACAATTGTGGTGCGGGTCAAGACAACTTGGCGTCACGAACAGGATGCGAAACTCGCAAAATTGCGAGCCCTGTGTGCCTGTGGAGGTGTTTTTGTGGAAAAGGACTGTTTGCTATTTTTGGCGCTAAAATCCGCCATTATGCCGCCAAATTCGCGCCCTCAGGCGCTGGAGAAGAAGGTGGGCGTGGATTCGTGGGCGTGTGCCCCCCTGTGGCGCGAAGAGAATGCCTGCCCTCTCAAAGTGCTATTACAATATGCGATCCTGCCCTACAGCAAAGGAGGTCCGCCTCCTCTTCACCTTCCCTGCGAAGAGGAGGAGACGCAAACCCCGCCTCCACGGAAGAGACCGGACGGCTCTGGTAGAAGAAGAGAGACGGTTCTGGAACATCATGGAAGCAGGACGTGTGCAGCCGAGCAGGGAAGCGGAGGAAGGCAGGCCCCGTGCCCCAGCCAAGCTGCCACCAGAACCGGAACCATCCGTGGTCCTACACCTGCAGCAAGCATTGCTGGAGATTAAAGAAGAAAATGCCAGATTGAAGAAGATGGTTTGGAACAACCTGGCAAGGAGGAGATCGAGAGACGCCGGCGTACCCAGATGCAGCGGCGGCTGTGGGACGCGGTGATCTCTCCCCTCGACGACCCCCCACGGTTCGAGTTACCGAAATTTCTGCTGCCCAAGGCTAAGGAGCAACCGGAGGCTACCCCCCAAAAGGACCGACCTGAACCTACCGAGGAAGCGGTGGAAGTGAGGGAGGTTGAGGAGGTACCGCCAGTTCCGGAACGCCCGCCCGGCCAGGAGGCCACAGCAGATGATCGATCCCCGGCAGGGACACCGGAGGGGTCCTGTCCATCATTGCCAGACGTCGACTGGGATGAAATGGCGCG
>JARQOD010003147.1:0-68344 GCA_033576555.1 Oophaga sylvatica | reverse complement strand
TGACCAGCCCTCCGGTCTGGAGAAGAGGGAGGGGATATGTGAGACAGTGAAGGAATATGTGGTGAATGAGGTGTATATTTCACCTAAGTACCTTGCTGACTGGTATGAGCGAAATGTGTGGCTTTGTAAACCTGGTGGTAAAGAAAGGTCACTACACCTGCCATTCAGTACACGCTTGCAGCTCAGACCTGAATCCACTCAGGTGTTGATTAGGAAGCCAGAAGTAGGTGTCTGCAAACACAATCTGAGAGCTCATTCAGTCTGGACAAGGGGTCCAGACACAGAAGGTGTCTCCAAGAGTGTGGGAGCTGTCTTTAGCCCGGACACAGGGAGGTGTCCTGGCACAAGGAAGCAGTCTCTAAGAGTGTGAGCTATCTCAGTCTGGGTGCAGGAAGTACCCCGGACACAGGAGTAGTCGCAGTGAGAATCCGTGCGAATAGCGACTGAATAGGAGGTGACCTCTCTCAAGTCTGGACATTGGAGTTGCCTTCGGACATAAAGAGGAGTGTCTGTGAAACTCCATACTGGTAACATATGTGATATGTGTTGTTTTGGGCACAGACTGGTAGAGTCTGGGTCCCGGATAGAGAGGGCCATCTATCTAAGTGTAATTTAGTGGCTAGACAAGCCCAGGTTTTCTGTTTATGATTTGTTTTTATCTGTGTGCTGTGGACTTTAATAAAACTGGTTGCGGCCAGTTTTCACCAAACTGCTGTCTGAATGAACTGTTTCCGTGCCATTCTGTCTACCCAGACAGCGATCCTAGAGCTAAACCCCCCCCGGAAAGCTTACAGTATCTAGGAGATCCCTGAAGATGTCATTCACCAAGTGT
Source organism: Oophaga sylvatica (assembly GCA_033576555.1). Lineage (NCBI taxonomy): Eukaryota > Metazoa > Chordata > Amphibia > Anura > Dendrobatidae > Oophaga > Oophaga sylvatica. The sequence goes on along the minus strand of JARQOD010003147.1, from coordinate 67,512 downwards.
TGGAAAGTGGCTGGGGCGGTACTCAGACCAAAAGGCATAACTAGATATTCAAAGTGTCCATAGCGTGACCTGAATGCAGTCTTCCATTCATCCCCAGGTCTAATACGGACTAAGTTATAGGCCCCACGAAGATCTAGTTTAGAGAAAATTTTGGCATGTCGCACTCTCTCCAATAACTCAGGGATTAAAGGCAATGGATAACGGTTTCTAATAGTAACCTTATTGAGTTCCCTATAGTCTACGCATGGTCTCAGAGATCCATCTTTCTTCTTTACAAAGAAGATGGGTGCACCTGCAGGAGATGAAGAGGGGCGTATGAAGCCCTTGGCTAGATTTTCGTCTATGTAATCCTTTAAAGCCTTTAGCTCGGGCCCCGCCAGGGGGTAGATCTTACCAAAAGGTATCTCTGCTCCAGGCAATAATTCAATTGGACAATCATATGGACGGTGAGGAGGAAGCTGGTCAGCGTTCTTCTTGTCACATAAATCCACATAGTCCTGGTATACAGCTGGTAGTTCAGGGACTGACATGGTTCCTTTAGGAACAGAGCAAGCTGAAACTTTTGGACTCATCTGTTTCTCTGGAAAGTGTAATTCCTTGGTCTCCCAGTTAATGGTAGGATTCTGAGCCTGCAGCCATGGTAGCCCTAGAATAATGGGAAAGTGGGGAGAAGAGATAAGCATAAAGGACAGTTTCTCTTGATGATCTTTACCCATAAGAACCCTCGAAGACTCTGTTTCCTGATCCACTGGTCCAGAGGTCAACAGGGAGCCATCCACAGTTTCCATCTGTACTGGAGTAGCCTTCTTCACTGAACGTATCCCTGTTTCAGAGCAAAGGAGACATCCATAAAATTTCCACTTGCCCCTGAGTCGATCATAGCAGAGCTAGACACCCAAGCTGAGTCAACCCAGAGTTTGATGGAAAGAAAGCAATGAGAATTGTTTTTCTTACAACTCAGCTGGGACACCGCTGAGGAAACTTGAAAAATGGCAGCGTTTACACAGTCAACGTCCTCAGAGGTAACGGAGTTTAAGACCGAGAAATCAAGATCTGTTGCTGCAAATCTCTCTGGAGCCTGAGGCTCGGACCTGACAGATCCCCTCTCGCAACACTCACAATGAATGAGTGCTGCAGTAGTCTTACGAGAACGGCTGGGGCAGTTTATAATGAAGTGCCCTGACTTACCACAATAGAAACATAGATTCTCCTTAAAACGATGTTCCTTGCGTGCATCACTAACCCGTCGTTGTAAAGAGTCTACCTGCATGGGTTCAGGTTCAGGTTCCCGTGTAATCCTACTCAAAGGTTCCTTAGCTGGAGAGGAAGGTAGGAAAAGGTTAGTACGATTGCTTTCGAACCATCTCTCTTGCCTGCGTTCAGTCAGACGAGTATCAATACAGATGCAGTAGTTAATAAAGTCACCTAACGCAGTGGGAGGGTCGGCACGAGCAAGTTCATCCTTAATCAGTGGAGATAACCCCTTTCGAAAAATAGATTTTTTGGCGGAACTGTCCCAGGTGGTATCAAGGGCCCATCTCCTGAAATCCAAGGCATATTCAGCTACCGAGTGCTTACCTTGGCGCAAAGCTAACATGGCTGCTTCAGCTGTTGCACCTCGATTGGGGTCATCAAACACCTGCCCCATGGCTGAAATAAAAGCATCAAGGTGATTCAAACAATCATCCTCAGTCTCAATCAGAGGGTTTGCCCACATCAAAGCCTTGTTGGTAAGCAACATAATTATAGTAAGCACCTTAGATCGTTCAGTGGGAAATTGTGAAGCATGTGCAGAAAAAAAAAGATTGCATTGATTAATAAACCCCCTGAATTTCTCACGTTCACCGCCAAAACGAAAAGGGGGCAACTTGGGAATCCCAGAACTCGGGGCTACGGCAGGAGCCTGGACTCGCCCTTCTAGAACCTCAATCCTGGCTCGCAAATCCTGGGCAGTCTGTCCAAACACTTGCAAATTGTGATTAGTGAGGTCCTGTAGGCTTGAAAAACGGGTCTTTATATTCTGCAAATCTGCAAGGATATTATCAGTCACTCCGCAAAGTTCTTTTAGGCGGGCCTCCATTTTCCAGATCTTTTAAGACAGGAGTACTGGAAGAAGAGGAGAGGAGAAAAAAAAACAATAGTGTTTACCTGTGGTAACACTGCAGAGAGAAAAAAAAAATTGAGGGAACTGCTCACCTGGAATGGTTGTGAGAAGTCACAACCACTATCATCACAGAAAGTACAACCGGACATCCAATATCCACAGTTACAGCAGACACAGCCTTTCCAGACCCAGCAGACACTAACGTTTTGGCTTCAGAATCTTGTAATGTATGTAGTACAGTTCATATAGCGTCTTGTGCTTGGGTGCGATGAAAATACATGAGACACAGGTTTGATATAGAAAGTCTTGTATTACTTCATACAAGTTGGCAAAAATAGTCACACAGTTTGCAGACACAGAAGCAGGAGACACAGCAGGCCAGAGTAATCTAAGCTCAGCAATCACTCTCCACAACAGGTTCAGGATCTTTTTCTCTGTTACCGTAAGTCCATGCAAACGTGGGTCTTTCAAAGAGCAGGGTTCAGAGTCCACAAGTGCTTCAGAGTTCCTCAGTAGGAATAGCTGGAGTACAAGGTCCAAGGCTTTAGGAGTCAGGTCACAGGTTCACTGCAAGCTAGCTTCTGAAGCACTGATTGCTCAGCTGTGGCTGCTTAAGAAGCAAAAGGAGAGAATCAGGGCGGGAACATGCAAGCTGGAAACTCCATTTTGACTGAGGGCAAGATAGCTGCAGCAAGACAGAAAGTAAAATGGCTGACGAACAAACTGAGTTTCAGGAACATGTACACAGAACCTTACACTATCATGTGAGTTATCTTTCATTCTTAATCCCGTTTATTTTGTAACTGTATTGTACATAACGATATTGTCTCAGTTTGTTCCATCTTTTTATATTGTATAAGCACTGCCTGTCTTTTAAGGAATAAACCTATAAATTATTAGTTTGTTTCTCCTGCTCTATAAACGAATTTGCACGCGCCTGAAGTACTACGCTACTGTTTTGGGGTTGCTACGGACCCTCTTAATAAATTGTTCCAAGTAAACCGTGGCTGGTGGCAGCTATAAAGAAGGGGTGTAAAGTGTTGACCTATGGGGTGGCGTTGGCGGTGACGGAGCGGGTTTTATAAGTGTATTACCCGGCTGCGGCTCGGAGTAACTATAATTCCCTCACTGCAGCGTGCCCAATAGCCAGCACACATCCAAGTGACCCGTCTGGCGACTAATTATCCTAGGTGCAGTTCCCTGACTGACCTGAGGGTAAGGGGGGTGCCAGAGAGTTGCAAGTTCCTAAGTGGAAGTGGGATAATTATAAATCCCTGCTGTTGTGAATGGACTTGAAATAAGTTCTGAGCAGAGGCTCCCTCTGGTGGTTACAAGCGGTACTGGACTGTCCAGTGAAGATTGTGAGGAGTGGGAATCAGGTGTTACTGACTGGTCTTATACAAGGGAGTCACCTTCCCATCAGGGTTGCCGGTGATCAATTGCTCTGGTCTCAATCCTTGAGTCCTGTTTCCTTTGTAGCCTGCTGTGTCGTGTCTGCATCTCCTGCTAACAGATAAGACATTTTCTTCTTTTTGTTTTTGTGCTTGATTTTTGCATTTTGTCCTGCACTTCTGTGGGGGCCTTCAGGGTCCCCTCTGGGGGCTTTTGCCCTCTCAGTTTAGTTCAGCCACTGATGTTTGTACTTTTGCTTTTTCCAGTTTTTTCAGTGGCTGCTGTTTTGATTTTGTTACACCAGAGAACTAATTTAGGTGGTAGAGGTCGTGTGATCTCAGGTGATTTTGAAATTAGTAGAGTTGGTGCTTTTCAGGGTTTTTGGGATTGCAGTAAGTGCCCTTCCTATCCTTTTCTATTTAGATAGTTTGGGCCCCAACGTTTGCTCATACTATTTTCTGTCTGTGTCAGTATTTCATCTTGTCTAACCGCCATTACATGTTTGGGGGCTTTCTATGTTCTTTGGGGATCTGCTCCGGGGCAGATAGCTTTCCTATTTCTATCTTTAGGTGTAGTTAGTTTCTCAGGCTGTGACGAGGCGTCTAGGACCAACGTAGGAACGCTCCACGGCTACCTCTAGTTGTGGTGGTTAGTCAGGGTACTGCTATCTCATAGATTCCAACTTCTCTGGTGTATTGCCTTTTTTACCTGCACTCCTCAGCTACCGAAACATAACAGTATCACCGGCCTAAAAATTGAAAATTGAATGGTACTCACAGAAGGGAAAAAATATTGTGAAAGAAAAAAGGTTGTCAGAGTTGTCAGAGATATTTTTCTGTTTGTTGCATTTTTTTTCCCTCTGTATCTCTGGGTGCTGGGGAGGATTTTTTTTTTCTCTCAATGGAGTTTGCACAGTTGTCTGGCCGTGTGGATCAGCTTGCCACTGAGGTTCGGAGTATTGCTACCTATCTTGCTAGGTTGCCTGTTGTGGAACCTAGGATTCCCATGCCAGATTTGTTTTTAGGGGATCGAGCTAAGTTTCAGAATTTCAAAAATAATTGTAAATTGTTTTTTGCCTTAAAATCTAAGTCCTCAGGGAACGCAGCGCAGTAGGTTCAAATTGTCATCTCTCTCCTGCGCGGCGATCCTCAGGATTGGGCTTTTTCCCTGACACCTGGGGATCCTGTTTTGAGTGATGTTGATGCATTTTTTCAGGCCTTGGGGTTATTGTACGATGAGCCTAATGTCACTGATCAAGCTGAAAAAGCCTTGTTGGCATTAAATCAGGGTCTTGATGACGCTGAGTTATACTGTCAGAGATTCCGTAGGTGGGCAGTCCTGACCAAGTGGAATGACGACGCTTTGGCAGCCCTTTTTCGGAAGGGTCTGTCAGATAATGTAAAGGATGTTATGGTGGGATTCTCTGTCCCCTCTGGTCTTAATGATTCTATGTCATTAGCGATTCAAATTGACAGACGTTTGCGTGAGCGGAGAAGTATGCGTGGAATGGTGTTGCCTTGTGAACCTGCTTCTGAACCCATGCAGTGTGATAGAGTGGTGTCTGGGGCACAGCGTCATGAGTTTCGAAAGCGCAATGGGTTATGTTTCTACTGTGGTGATGCCTCTCATGCTATTTCAGTCTGCCCTAAGCGGGGAAGACGTTTTGCACGCTCAATTGTCTTGGGTAGTGTTCAGACTAAGTTTTTATTAACTGTCACTCTGATATGCTCTCTGTCCTCATTTTCTGCTCAGGCTTTCGTTGATTCTGGAGCAGCTATTAACCTGATGGATTATGATTTTGCTAAACGTTGTGGGTTTCCCTTGATACCCCTACAGAAGTCTATTCCTCTACTGGGGATCGATTCTACCCCTTTGGCTGAGAATAAACCTCAGTTCTCTACTCAGGTGATAATGAGGGTTGAACCTGATCATCAGGAGTGCTGTAAATTTTTGGTTCTGTATAATCTGCATGACATTATAGTGCTGGGCTTCCCTTGGTTGCAGTCTCATAATCCTGTTTTGGATTGGAAATCTGTGTCTGTGACCAGTTGGGGCTGCCAATGTGTTAATACCAACACTCCTGTTTTTTCTGCCTCCCCCCAGGCTCAGGATGTTCCTGACTTTTTGATTGATTTTTCTGATGTGTTTAGCGAAAGTAAATCTGCATCCTTGCCTCCCCATAGGAGCTATGACTGCGCTATTGAATTAGTGCCTGGTAGTAAATTCCCTAAAGGTCTCCTTTTTAACTTGTCTGTACCTGAACATGACGCTATGCGGTCTTATATCAAGAAATCATTGGAGAAGGGTCATATCAGACCATCCTCTTCACCCTTGGGTGTCGGTTTTTTCTTTGTGGCCAAAATGGATGGTTCATTAAGGCCGTGTATTGATTATCGTCTTTTGAACAATATTACTGTAAAATATCAATACCCGTTACCTTTGATTTCTGACCTGTTTTCCAGGGTGAAAAACGCTACTTGGTTTACCAAGCTTGACCTCAGGGGGGCATATAACCTTATTCGCATTAAGCACGGGGATGAATGGAAGACGGCGTTCAATACCCCCGAGGGGCATTTTGAGTACCTTGTGATGCCCTTTGGGCTCACTAATGCTCCTTCTGTCTTCCAGTCCTTCATGAATGACATTTTCAGGGATTTTGTGGATAAATTTCTGATTGTTTATTTGGATGATATCTTGATTTTTTCTAATGACTGGGACTCTCATGTGAAACATGTTCGAACTGTATTCCAGATTTTGAGAGAGAATGCTCTGTATGTGAAGGGATCAAAGTGTCTTTTTGGTGTACAGAGGATCTCATTTCTGGGATTCATTTTGTCCCCATCTGTTATTGAAATGGACCCGGTCAAGGTTCAGGCCATCTGTGATTGGGTCCAACCTACTTCATTAAAGGCTCTTCAAAGATTTTTGGGTTTTGCCAATTTTTATCGTAAATTTATTGGTAATTTCTCGGTTATTGTTAAACCATTGACTGATTTGACCAGAAAGGGTTCTGATGTGGTGAATTGGCCTCCTGAGGCAGTCTCTGCATTTCAGGAACTTAAGCAGAGATTCACTTCTGCTCCTGTTCTACGGCAGCCTGATGTTTCTCTGCCATTTCAGGTGGAGGTTGATGCCTCTGAAATTGGGGCAGGTGCCGTTTTGTCCCAAAAAGATCCAGAGACCTCTAAAAGTAACCCTTGTGCCTTTTTCTCTCGAAAATTTTCTCCTACTGAACGTAATTATGACGTGGGTAGTCGGGAGTTACTGGCCATGAAGTGGGCTTTTGAAGAGTGGAGACATTGGCTGGAGGGAGCCAAACATCAGGTGGTGGTCCTCACGGACCATAAGAATCTGGTTTATCTGGAATCTGCCAAGCGACTCAATCCTAGACAGGCCAGGTGGGCCTTGTTTTTCACACGTTTTAATTTTGTGGTTTCCTTTCTTCCTGGCACTAAGAATGTTAAGGCGGATGCCCTCTCGAGGAGTTTCCTTGCGGACTCTCCTGAGTTATCTGATCCTTCTGTTATTTTGAAAGAGGGTGTAGTTCTTTCCGCCATCTCACCCAATTTGAGACTGGCTCTGGAGAGGTGTCAGGAGGATAGGCTCGAGCGCTGCCCTGTTGGAAAATTGTTTGTCCCGGACCAGTGGAAAAAGAGTGTGATGTCTGAGATTCATTGTTCCGCGTTGGCTGGGCATCCCGGAATTTTTGGTACCAGAGACTTGGTTAGTCGGTCCTTTTGGTGGCCTACCTTGTCTCGTGATGTCAGGGAATCTGTGCAGTCCTGCGGGATTTGCTCTCGCTCCAAGCCTTGCTCTCGCTCTTGTGGTTTGTTGATGACATTGCCTGTGCCCAAGAGACCATGGACCCATATCTCTATGGATTTCATTTCCGACCTCCCTGTTTCTCAGAGAATGACCGTCATCTGGCTGAGTTTGCTCTTAATAATAGGGCTAGCTCTGCCACTTTGATGTCTCCATTTTTCTGTAATTCTGGGTTTCACCCTCGTTTTCTTCGGGACAGACGGAGGCTTCTGTCTGTCCAGGTGTTGACTCTGTTGTGGAGCGTATGCAACAGATTTGGGACCAGGTAGTGGAGAGGTTGTCCCTCTCTCAGGAGAGGGCCCAGCGGTTTGCTAACCGGCATAGGACTGATGGTCCTCGGTTTAAAGTGGGGGACTTGGTCTGGTTGTCCTCAAGAAATATTCCTATGAGAGTGGCATCTCCTAAATTTAAGCCTAGGTTCATTGGACCTTATAAGATCATGGAGATTCTTAATCCTGTTTCTTTTCGTTTGCTTCTTCCAGGGACATTTAAGATCCATAACGTGTTCCACAAGTCCTTGTTGAAGAGGTTTGTTGAGCCAGTGGTTCCTACTGCTTTGCCTCCTGACCCTGTTCTGGTTGAGGGCAATATGGAGTTTGTGGTTGAGAAAATATTGAATTCTCGTTTTTCTAGACGGAAACTCCAGTATTTGGTTAAGTGGAGAGGTTATGGTCAGGAAGACAATTCTTGGGTGTTTGCTTCGGACATCCATGCTAGGAGACTCATCCGTGCGTATCATAGAACTCATCCTGACCGACCTGGTTGCTCAAGTGAGGGTTCGGTGACCCCTCCTCAAGGGGGGGGTACTGTTGTGAATGGACTTGAAATAAGTTCTGAGCAGAGGCTCCCTCTGGTGGTTACAAGCGGTACTGGACTGTCCAGTGAAGATTGTGAGGAGTGGGAATCAGGTGTTACTGACTGGTCTTATATAAGGGAGTCGCCTTCCCATCAGGGTTGCTGGTGATCAATTGCTCTGGTCTCAATCCTTGAGTCCTGTTTCCTTTGTAGCCTGCTGTGTCGTGTCTGCATTTCCTGCTAACAGATAAGACATTTCTTCTTTTTGTTTTTGTGCTTGATTTTTGCATTTTGTCCTGCACTTCTGTGGGGGCCTTCAGGGTCCCCTCTGGGGGCTTTTGCCCTCTCAGTTTAGTTCAGCCACTGATGTTTGTACTTTTGCTTTTTCCAGTTTTTTCAGTGGCTGCTGTTTTGATTTTGTTACACCAGAGAACTAATTTAGGTGGTAGAGGTCGTGTGATCTCAGGTGATTTTGAAATTAGTAGAGTTGGTGCTTTTCAGGGTTTTTTGGGATTGCAGTAAGTGCCCTTCCTATCCTTTTCTATTTAGGTAGTTTGGGCTCCAACGTTTGCTCATACTATTTTCTGTCTGTGTCAGTATTTCATCTTGTCTAACCGCCATTACATGTTTGGGGGCTTTCTATGTTCTTTGGGGATCTGCTCCGGGGCAGATAGCTTTCCTCTTTCTATCTTTAGGTGTAGTTAGTTTCTCAGGCTGTGACGAGGCGTCTAGGACCAACGTAGGAACGCTCCACGGCTGCCTCTAGTTGTGGTGGTTAGTCAGGGTACTGCAATCTCATAGATTCCAACTTCTCTGGTGTATTGCCTTTTTTACCTGCACTCCTCAGCTACCGAAACATAGCACCCTGCAGTTTACTGGGTCGGACGGCAGCAGCCGTCGTGTGTGTGCACCGTTTCATCACATATTGGTGGCAGCAGTGGGATTATAGAGCATTAGTGATCTGGTCTGAGCAGTCATTCCTCTCACTAAAAAACTTGCACGGTTCTTCAGGGACCCTGCATCTAAAGTTTTGGAGAACAGACTCAGTGTTTATTAGTCCTGAGACAATATCGTTATGTACAAAGGCAGTTATAAAATAAAATAGGATTAAAGATGAAAATCACTCACATGGTTGTTAGATCATTTACAGGCAAGCCAGGCTGAGGGAAGGCCCGTACGTCGTGCACCAACAGCTCAACCCAGCCACCTACGTGGTCACGCTTGACCACACTCGGGGTAGGCGCAAGGCCTTTCACGTCAACATGATGAAGGCCCATCACGAACGTGAAGCCTGCGTCCTGCCGGTCTGCAATCTGCCCGAGGACGGGGAAGAGGATCCCCTCCTGGACATGCTGGCCCAAGCCCAGGCCAATGGGTCCATTGAGGACATGGAGGTAAATGCCTCGCTAACCGTCTCCCAGCGGTTGCAGTTGCTGACCACTTTGGAACCCTTCCGGGCCGAGTTCACAAACCGACCCGGAAGGACCAAGTTGGCGGTCCACGAGGTGGACACCGGGAATCGCGCCCCGTTACGGCGGACACCTTATCGGATCTCTGAGGAAGTGCAGCAGATTATGCGCCAGGAGATCCAGGAGATGTTGCAGCTGGGGGTGATCCGGCCGTCCAAAAGCGCGTGGGCCTCACCTGTAGTTCTCGTGCCAAAAAAGGATCGGACCACCCGGTTCTGCGTGGACTACAGGGGGCTCAACGCCATCACTACCTCTGATGCGCACCCAATGCCACGCATCGAGGATCTGCTGGAGCGGTTGGCGAATGCCAAGTACATATCCATCATGGATTTGAGCCGGGGATACTGGCAGATTCCCCTGAGCCCTGCGGCGCAGGAGAAATCTGCCTTTATCACCCCTTTTGGACTGTACGAGTCCACGGTCATGCCTTTCGGCATGAAGAATGCCCCTGCCACTTTTCAGCGGATGGTCAACCACCTGCTTCAGGGACTGGAGGAGTACGCTGTGGCGTACCTGGACGACATTGCCGTCTTCAGTTCCACCTGGGAGGAACACCTTCAGCATCTCCAGGACGTGCTCAAGCATATTCACCAGGAAGGTCTGACCATCAAGCCGGGAAAATGCCAGATGGGCATGAGGGAGGTCCACTACCTGGGGCACCGGGTAGGTGGGGGTTCCATGAGTCCAGAGCCCGAGAAAGTGGACGCGATCGTGTCCTGGCCCACCCCCAGGACCAAAAAGCAGGTGAAGTCCTTCCTGGGCACTGCAGGGTACTATAGGCGTTTCGTACCGAACTATAGCGCCATTGCAAAACCCTTGACGGACCTCACCAAGGGCGGTCTACCCCAAACAGTCAGCTGGACAGATGGCTGTGAGGCGGCATTCTGAGCTTTGAAAACAGCCCTGTGCAGCTCTCCAGTGTTGAGAGCCGTCGACAGCAGTCGGCCCTTCCTGGTACAGACTGACGCCAGCGAATTTGGCCTCGGTGCTGTACTCAGCCAGGTTGATTCGGGGGACCAGGAGCATCCCGTGTTGTACCTGAGCCGGAAACTTCTGCCAAGGGAAGTGGCATACTCCACCATCGAGAAGGAGTGCCTGGTCATGGTCTGGGCACTGCAACGTTTGCAGCCCTACCTGTACGGGCGCACCTTCAAGGTGGTCACCGACCACAACCCTCTGAGCTGGCTGCACACAGTGTCCGGAACCAATGGTAGGTTGCTACGCTGGAGCCTTGCCCTGCAGCAGTATGATTTTGCCGTACAACACAAGAAAGGCAGTGATCATGGGAATGCTGATGGGTTGTCCCGACGTGGCGAACCCGCTGAGGTGCGCATGGCGGATTACCGAGAGGTCATGCCTCCGTAGCGCCCTCTAAGGGGGGGAGGTGTGATGATACTGCAAGCTTCATTTCTTGTGCTGTTTCCAGAACTTTCCTAGTTGGTTCGAAAAGCAGAGCAAGGACACTCTTGTGGGAATCTGCAAGTACCACGGCCTTGTCCACACGAACCGAACCAAAGGCCAACTGGTCCAGGCCCTGAAGGAGCTGGGCGAGCATCGGAGCGTGGCGGGCGCAGGAACTGGCCCAAGCCAAGGTGGTGCAGCAGGAGCAGAGGCCCAACCCCTGACTGCTTACACCCAGAGAGAGGTGGACCCTTACTTGCAGGCGGCCCTGGCGGGACTCTCCGCTGACAACCAGGAAGAACGCCTGAAGCTGATCCAGCAAGCTCAAGAGAGAGCCGACCAGCGAGAGGCCAAACAGCGAGAGGCTGAGAGAGCCAAGCGGGAGGCTGAGAGAGCCGAGCAGGAAGCTCAGAGAGCCCATGAACTGGAGCTGCTCAGACAAGGGGCAATGTCCTCCACAGCCCAGAGCAGTACACCCAGCAGCTCTCAGAGTCCGAAGCCCCGGCCGGAGCACTTTCCCGTGCTGGAAAAGGAAGGGAAAGTTCTGGAAACAGCACAAGAAATGAAGCTTGCAGTATCATCACACCTCCCCCCCTTAGAGTGCGCTACGGAGGCATGACCTCTCGGTAATCCGCCATGCGCACCTCAGCGGGTTCGCCACGTCGGGACAACCTATCAGCATTCCCATGATCACTGCCTTTCTTGTGTTGTACGGCAAAATCATACTGCTGCAGGGCAAGGCTCCAGCGTAGCAACCTACCATTGGTTCCGGACACTGTGTGCAGCCAGCTCAGAGGGTTGTGGTCGGTGACCACCTTGAAGGTGCGCCCGTACAGGTAGGGCTGCAAACGTTGCAGTGCCCAGACCATGGCCAGGCACTCCTTCTCGATGGTGGAGTATGCCACTTCCCTCGGCAGAAGTTTCCGGCTCAGGTACAACACGGGGTGCTCCTGGTCCCCCGAATCAACCTGGCTGAGTACAGCACCGAGGCCAAATTCGCTGGCGTCAGTCTGTACCAGGAAGGGCCGACTGCTGTCGACGGCTCTCAACACTGGAGAGCTGCACAGGGCTGTTTTCAAAGCTCGGAATGCCGCCTCACAGCCATCTGTCCAGCTGACTGTTTGGGGTAGACCGCCCTTGGTGAGGTCCATCAAGGGTTTTGCAATGGCGCTATAGTTCGGTACGAAACGCCTATAGTACCCTGCAGTGCCCAGGAAGGACTTCACCTGCTTTTTGTATAAAGATAAATTGTGTGCACAGCCTGAAAGGTGCCAGAGTAGGTTCCTACACCGTGAAGATAATGAAAAGAGAACTCGGCACTCAACTTAGCGAAAAGGGTAAATATTTATTGTAGTCCACTCACTACCGTTCACCTGCTTTTTGGTCCTGGGGTGGGCCAGGACACGATCGCGTCCACTTTCTCGGGCTCTGGACTCATGGAACCCCCACCTACCCGGTGCCCCAGGTAGTGGACCTCCCTCATGCCCATCTGGCATTTTCCCGGCTTGATGGTCAGACCTTCCTGGTGAATACGCTTGAGCACGTCCTGGAGATGCTGAAGGTGTTCCTCCCAGGTGGAACTGAAGACGGCAATGTCGTCCAGGTACGCCACAGCGTACTCCTCCAGTCCCTGAAGCAGGTGGTTGACCATCCGCTGAAAAGTGGCAGGGGCATTCTTCATGCCGAAAGGCATGACCGTGGACTCGTACAGTCCAAAAGGGGTGATAAAGGCGGATTTCTCCTGCGCCGCAGGGCTCAGGGGAATCTGCCAGTATCCCCGGCTCAAATCCATGATGGATATGTACTTGGCATTCGCCAACCGCTCCAGCAGATCCTCGATGCGTGGCATTGGGTGCGCATCAGAGGTAGTGATGGCGTTGAGCCCCCTGTAGTCCACGCAGAACCGGGTGGTCCGATCCTTTTTTGGCACGAGAACTACAGGTAAGACCCACGCGCTTTTGGACGGCCGGATCACCCCCAGCTGCAACATCTCCTGGATCTCCTGGCGCATAATCTGCTGCACTTCCTCAGAGATCCGATAAGGTGTCCGCCGTAACGGGGCGCGATTCCCGGTGTCCACCTCGTGGACCGCCAACTTGGTCCTTCCGGGTCGGTTTGTGAACTCGGCCCGGAAGGGTTCCAAAGTGGTCAGCAACTGCAACCGCTGGGAGACGGTTAGCGAGGCATTTACCTCCATGTCCTCAATGGACCCATTGGCCTGGACTTGGGTCAGCATGTCCAGGAGGGGATCCTCTTCCCCGTCCTCGGGCAGATTGCAGACCGGTAGGACGCAGGCTTCACGTTCGTGAAGGGCATTCATCATGTTGACGTGAAAGGCCTTGCGCCTACCCCGAGTGTGGTCAAGCGTGACCACGTAGGTGGCTGGGTTGAGCTGTTGGTGCACGACGTACGGGCCTTCCCAGGCTGCCTGAAGCTTATCCTTTGGTACGGGGACCAGCACCCACACCTTTTGACCCACCTGGTAGGTCCGCTCCCGGGCGTTCTGGTCGTACCAGTGCTTCTGGTCAGCCTGAGCCTGCGTCATGTTGTCATGCACCAACTGCGTCAAGGTCTGCATCTTGTCGCGGAAGCGCATGACATAATCCACGATGGACACTTCCGTGGGGTTTGGCTCATCTTCCCAGGATTCTCTTATCAACCCAAGGGGTCCCCGGACTCGCCTACCATACAGGAGCTCGAAGGGGAGAACCCCGTCGAGGCCTGCGGGACTTCTCTGTAGGCAAATAGCAGGTGTGGGAGGTACCGCTCCCAATCGCGTCCCTGGGTCTCAACCAGCATGCGGAGCATCTGTTTGAGGGTACCGTTAAAGCGCTCACACAAACCATTGGTCTGTGGGTGATACGCACTCGATACCATACGCATCACCTGCATTTTGCTGCAGAGAGCCTTCATTAGGCGAGACATAAATTGGGTCCCTTGATCGGTAAGCATCTCCCTGGGAAATCCTACCCGTGAAAAGATGGTCACCAGTGCATCCGCCACCTTATCTGCCCTAGTTGAGGACAGAGCTACTGCCTCCGGGTACCGGGTAGCGTAGTCTACCACAGTAAGGATGTATTGCTTTCCAGAGCTGCTGGGGACGGCCAGCGGGCCCACAATGTCCACCGCGATCCTCTGGAAAGGCTCCTCTCTCACTGGCAACGGGATCAGGGGAGCCTTAAGAGCAGGCCCCGCCTTCCCCACTCTTTGACAGGTGATACAGGAGCGGCAGTAGTTAGTCACATCTGTCCCCATCTTGGGCCAATAGAAGTGTTGAGACAGCCGTGCCTTAGTTTTGCTGATCCCCAAGTGTCCAGCGAGTGGAATCTCATGGGCAATCCTCAACAACTCACCTCGGAACTGGTGCGGGACGACCAGCTGTTTTTCCCTCAACCACTCCTTTTGGGAATCTCCGGGTACTGTCTCCCGGTACAACCTTCCTCGTTCCCAGAACACCCTCTCCTTATCAGTCACGGAGGTGGGCGTCTCGACGAGGTGCCTCAAGTTCTCCAGGCTCGCATCTGAGTGCAGAGCGGCCTGGAACTCCTGGCTGGAGGCAGCCAGAAGTGATGTCAGGGTTCCTTCCTCACTGGGACCCTCTGGGACCGGCTCTGGGTCCAACTCTGGTTCAGTCTCTCCTGTAGCGGAGGAGGGTCCAGATGGTAGGGCGCTACCTGCGATCCGGGCACTCTGACTGCGGGTGACAGCAGCTACATATGCCGTCTCCCCGGGGGTTTCTATAGACCCATCAGCCTGCGCTGCTATGGGCTCTACCTCCCCATCCACCCCCAACACTTCAGGAGCAGTGCTACTTATGGGCCAGTTACCTTCCTCGGTGGCACTGGTCAGTGTCATGGCGTCACCTTCCTCCCGTTTCCCATGCACCTCCCCATTTCCTTGAGCACTGTCGCTTGCTCCTGCTAGGGGTTCCTCAGCCGTCTCACTCCACAGAGTGACGGGACTGAACGCTCCTGTACCTGTGGACACATCTACCACTTCAGAGAAAGGGTTAACAGATTCAGATGGCACAGATACATCACTATCAACATCATTCCTAGGGAAAGAAAGGTTATCAGTTGCATCATCACTTCGCAAAGCATTAGCAGGTAACACTGTCAAGGTAAAATATAATTTTCTACTATACTTTTATATTAATAGTGTGTATATGTGTCTTGTTATTTTGATATGTCAAGGTAAACACGAAGTTTTCCTTAAAAGAATACTATTCAGATTGAAACTTATTTTAAGATGATGTCAGTATCTGCTGGTGTCTGTCTCCACCTTGTGTCCTATCACTGTATTACACTAACTATCTAATAATTTGAACTGGATCCACTGAAATGCCCCCCACCTTTGGGGAATTGAGGAACCACATGATACACGAGAACAATAGAATCTTTCTTCAAGAAATGAAACTAAGGATGACAACATGATCAAGGAGGACTTAGAAGAAGATCTAAGGACCAATTAGGATGACCAGATGCTGAATATATACATATATGGATATGTTCAGCATATCTCTTTCTCCTCATCCCGCCTGTACTCCACCCCAATATTCTGTGTATGTAATCTTATGTACGTGAATAAAAAGTTCAGTACTTGCTGAAGATGGTCGCCTGTTAACACCATTTTAAGAGCATGTTCTGAAGTCTGAACCAGCGTATTGCCTGATTCATTCTTGGTCGACCCGTGCTCGTAGTCTAATTTGGCGTGACTGGAGGATGAGTGGTTTGTCGTTACGACCGCGACAACACAATCAGTTTCCCATCATCATCAACATCAACATCATGGTTAACGTTAACCTTATCATCAGATTGGGAAGGGGTGTCAGGGACATAGTACGCCACCATCCTCCCCAGATCAGTCCCCAATAAAACATCAGTGGGCAGGTTGTCGGACACCCCCACTTCACCCCGCTCCCGGCACCCCAGTCAATGAAAACTCGGGCTATTGGCAAGGGGTAGTGGACACCCCCAATCCCGGTGACAGTTAAGGTTTTCCCCGGAATCAACTCTTCAGGGGCCGCCAGTTCGGGTCGGATGAGGGTTCGCTCAGCCCCGGTGTCCTTGAAGCCTGTAGCAAGACGGGCCCCCACGCGGAGAGGCTGCACGTTGTCATCAACCCTCCCCACCACACCACCCACTAAAAGAACAGAGGCGTTGGGCCCGTAGGCCTTGGCTGGGGGGTTCTTCTGCCTCTCCGGACAGGTGGCGCTGATGTGACCAGTCCTTTTACAGGAGAAACACTGGCGGGGGTCTGATGTAGGCCTGGCGCTGGCAAAGGGGATAGTGCCTCCAGAGGGACGACTGGCAGGGGCACTGGGGTTGGTTGCAGGCTTACCCCCTCCCCAGCGGGTGGAGACGGGCTTCCGCACCTCGGGTTTCCGGTTGGCCTCATAGCTGTCGGCGATCCGTGCTCTTCTGACCGCGTCCTCCGGTTCTCGGTCCAGGATGAACTGTCGGACCTCAGCTGGGCACAGATGCAGGAACTGGTCTTTGATCATCAGGTCTTTCAGCTCCTCAAAGGTGTCAACTGACAGTCCATGGATCCACTGGTCAAAGTGGTTCCTGAGTCCTTGCACCACATCGCTATAACTGTCGTGTGGGCCACGTTGGAGGTTCCGGAACTTCTTTCGGTATACCTCAGGGGTTAGCAGGTACTTGACCCCCGGGCTAAAGGGCAAAGCTTTGGAGGCGTTAAAGCGCTCACACAAACCATTGGTCTGTGGGTGATACGCACTCGATACCATACGCGTCACCTGTATTTTGCTGCAGAGAGCGTTCATTAGGCGAGACATGAATTGGGTCCCTTGATCGGTAAGCATCTCCCTGGGAAATCCTACCCGTGAAAAGATGGTCACCAGTGCATCCGCCACCTTATCTGCCCTAGTTGAGGACAGAGCTACTGCCTCCGGGTACCGGGTAGCGTAGTCTACCACAGTAAGGATGTATTGCTTTCCAGAGCTGCTGGGGACGGCCAGCGGGTTTTATAAGTGTATTACCCGGCTGCGGCTCGGAGTAACTATAATTCCCTCACTGCAGCGTGCCCAATAGCCAGCACACATCCAAGTGACCCGTCTGGCAACTAATTATCCTAGGTGCAGTTCCCTGACTGACCTGAGGGTAAGGGGGGCGCCAGAGAGTTGCAAGTTCCTAAGTGGAAGTGGGATAATTATAAATCCCTGCAGTTTACTGGGTCGGACGGCAGCAGCCGTCGTGTGTGTGCACCGTTTCATCACACCGGGATCAGAGACGAGAGCCATGAATATACCCGGGATCAGAGACGACACCGGGAATATACCCGGGATCAGAGACGAGAGCCGGGAATATACCCGGGATCAGAGACGAGAGTCGGGAATATACCCGGGATCAGAGACGACACCGGGAATATACCCGGGATCAGAGACGAGAGCCAGGAATATACCCGGGATCAGAGACGAGAGCCGGGAATATACCCGGGATCAGAGACGACACCAGGAATACACCCGGGATCAGAGACGAGAGCCAGGAATACACCCGAGACCAGAGACGAGAGCCAGGAATACACCCGGGATCAGAGACGAGAGCGAGGAATACACCCGAGATCAGAGACGAGAGCCAGGAATACACCCGAGATCAGAGACGACAACAGGAATACACCCGGGATCACAGACGAGAGCCATGAATACACCAGAGACGAGAGCCGGGAATACACCCGAGATCAGAGACGAGAGCCAGGAATACACCCGAGATCAGAGACGAGAGCAGGAATACACCCGGATCAGAGACGAGAGCCAGGAATACACCCGAGACCAGAGATGACACCAGGAATACACCCGGGATCAGAGACGAGAGCCAGGAATATACCCGGGATCAGAGACGAGAGCCAGGAATATACCCGGGATCAGAGACGAGAGCCGGGAATATACCCGGGATCAGAGACGAGAGCAGGAATATACCCGGGATCAGAGACGAGAATATACCTGGGATCAGAGACGAAAGCCGGGAATATACCCGGGATCAGAGACAAGAGCCGGGATCAGAGACGAGAGGCAGGAAATATACCCGGATCAGAGACGAGAGGCAGGAATATACCCGGGATCAGAGACGAGAGCCAGGAATTCACCCGAGACCAGAGACGAGAGGCAGGAATATACCCGGGATCAGAGACGAGAGCCAGGAATATACCCGGGATCAGAGACGAGAATATACCTGGGATCAGAGACGAGAGCCGGGAATATACCTGGGATCAGAGACGAGAGGCAGGAATATACCTGGGATCAGAGACGAGAGCCGGGAATATACCCGGGATCAGAGACAAGAGCCGGGAATATACCCGGGATCAGAGACAAGAATATACCTGGGATCAGAGACGAGAGCCGGGAAATTTACCCGGGATCAGAGACGAGAGGCAGGAATATACCCGGGATCAGAGACGAGAGGCAGGAATATACCCGGGATCAGAGACGAGAGGCAGGAATATACCCGGGATCAGAGACGAGAGGCAGGAATATACCCGGGATCAGAGACGAGAGGCAGGAATATACCCGGGATCAGAGACGAGAGGCAGGAATATACCCGAGACCAGAGACGAGAGCCGGGAATATACCTGGGATCAGAGACGAGAGGCAGGAATATATCCGGGATCAGAGACGAGAGGCAGGAATATATAGCCCTGGTTAGAGATGAGAGCCGAGAATATACCCGGGATCAGAGACGAGAGCCGGGAATATACCTGGGATCAGAGACGAGAGGCAGGAATATACCCGGGATCAGAGACGAGAGGCAGGAATATATAGCCCTGGTTAGAGATGAGAGCCTTGGTCAATTAATAGATCCCTTGTTAGAGAATAGAGTTGGGGTCAAGGCTGAAACACGGGATCGGAACCGAGAGTCGGGAATGTACTCAGGATCAGAGACGAGATCCGGGAATATAGCCGGGTCATAGAAGAGAGCAGTGATCAGAGACCAGAGCCAGGAAAATAGCAGAGGTCACGACCAAGAGCTGGTATCAGAGAGGACGCTTCCCCATTCTTAAAGGGACAGCACGTGCATTTACTACATGCCCTCAGCTTGTTGATAAAAGTCATTTAGTATAATCAGTACACCTGCAAGATGGCTCCCAGTGAATGTGCTAGTAGTCATTCTGAAAAAAGACTCCCGCTCCCTTAGGGAGCCCTCAAGCACCGTATAGAGCCATTAGTGAGTAAGGCGTACTAGGGAGTTGTAAGGTCCCCTGGTCCTGATGCGGCCAGTGTCCTGAATGTGTATCCCTGGTCAGGTGTTGCTAGTCCTGTATCTGAAGTCCCCTGGTCCCAATGTGGCCAGTCCTGTATCTGAACTCCCTGGTCCCAATGTGGCCAGTCCTGTATCTGAACTCCCCTGGTCCCATTGTGGCCAGTCCTTTATCTGTAGTCCCCTGGTCCCGGAGTGTCCATTGCCTGAACCTCGCCCCCTGGTCCTGGACCTGCCAGTACCTGAACATTGTCCTCCCGGTCCACATGCGGCCAAATTTTGTTCCAGTATCCTAGACTCCATTAGTATGATTGATGGATGCCGTTCATTGTCTTGCACTGAACAGCTTGAGGACAAAGCAGAAAAGATAAATTCAGCGTGACCAAGTCGACTGAAGTACGTAAAATCCACGTTTATTTGTTCATCTAAAAATTGTTGTAGACAGTGTAGCAGTGCAGAAATTAGACCCACGTCTTTCGGCTAATGAAAGCTGTTTTCCTCAGATTTTGCCTAGCAGGAGATACCCTGGCATGTCTCATTCCCCTATGGAAGAAAGGGTCTCCTATCACCTGAGACCTGCAGGCCTTCCTGGTGGCCTTCCATATGGTTTTCAACTAGACTAACCCAGAACCTTCTGTAAAAACTTCCCTTCCAAGTTTCCAGGAGCAGACCAGATGGGTGACGTGTGTGAGGAAACCGTCTTTTCTGGCCTGGCATTTCAAAGACCACCTGTTCGCCAACCTGTTGAGGCTGCTACCCGTGCAGAATTCATGAAGGTAGACAGTGTTTGGCAAGGTAAGTAGAATCCGAAACTCAGTCGTGTGATGGGATTGCGGTATCGCTTCGATTGTTCTGCACATCCTGACGCTCTTTGTCCAGTGAAGCTTAAAGAACTCCAAAGCCTTAGCCCAGTCGAAAAGGCTGTCCTTGTCAGGAGTATTAACTCTGTACAGATGACTGTGACTGTATCCATGGCAAGTGGAGGCTTTGGTTCGGTGGGAGAGTTTGTGCTGCAATCTGAGAAGAGTCTGTGTCAAAATCCTGTCCAACAGCTCCCGAATCCAGTGATGCTGTTGTCAAATGAAGTACGAACCCTATTCAGAGACAGTCAAGTCATGTCTGAACAGCTTGAGCTCCAGATCGGAGCATTATGCACAGAGAAGAACAACTGCCATATGCTGTCTGGATGCCAATGGGTCGTCTGTTGTGAATGTGCTAGAAATGAATTCTGAGCAGAAGCTCCCCTGTTACAAACAGTACTGAACTATCCAATGAAGATTGTGAAGATTGGCGATCAGGTGTTACTGACTGGTCTTATATAAGGGAGGTTCCCTCCCATCAGGGTTGCCGGTGATCAATTGTTCTGGTCTCATCTTTGATTCCTGTTTCCTTTGTAGCTTGCTGTTTCGTGCCTGCATCTTCTGCTAACAGATAAGTCATTTTCTTCTTTTAGTTTTTTGTGCTTGCTTTTTGCATTTTGTCCTGCACTTCTGTGGGGGTCTGCCGGGTCCCCTCCGGGGGCTTGTGCTCCTCTCAGTTTAGTTCAGCCACTGTTGTTTGTTCCTTTGCCTTTTCCAGTTTTTTCAGTGGCTGCTGTTTAGTTTTGTTACACCAGAGAACTAATTTAGGTGATAGAGGTCGTGTGATCTCAGGTGTTTTTGTAATTAGTAGAGTTGGTACTTTTCAGGGTTTTTTGGATTGCAGTAAGTGTCCTTCCTATCCTTTTCTATTTAGGAAGTTTGGGCCCCAACGTTTGCTCATACTATTTTCTGTCTGTGTCTGTATTTTCTCTTGTCTAACCGCCATTACATGTTTGGGGGCTTTCTATGTTCTTTGGGGATCTGCTCCGGGGCAGATAGCTTTCATCTTTCTGTCTTTAGGTGTAGTTAGCTTCTCAGGCTGTGACGAGGCGTCTAGGACCAATGTAGGTACGCTCCACGGCTGCCTTTAGTTGTGGTGGTTAGTCAGGGTACTGCAATCCCATAGATTCCAACCTCTCTGGTGTATTTCCTTTTTTGCCTGCTCTCCTCAGCTACCAAATCATAACAGTATCACCGGCCCAAACTGAAAATTATATGGTACTCACAGAAGGGAAAAATATTGTGGAAAGAAAAAAGTTGTCAGATATTTTTTTTTTTTTCTGTTTGTTGCATTTTTTTTTCCCTCTGTATCTCTGGGTGCTGAGGAGGATTTTTTTTTTTTTCTCTCAATGGAGTTTGCACAGTTGTCTGGCCGTGTGGATCAGCTTGCCACTAAAGGTTCGAGTATTGCTATCTATCTTGCAGGGTTGCCTGTTGTGGAACCTAGGATCCCCATGCCAGATTTGTTTTTAGGGGATCGAGCTAAATTTCTGAATTTCAAAAATAACTGTAAGTTGTTTTTTGCCTTGAAATCTAAGTCCTCAGGGAACGCAGCGCAGCAGGTTCAAATTATCATCTCTCTCCTGCGCGGCGATCCTCAGGATTGGGCTTTTTCCCTGACACCTGGGGACCCTGTTTTGAGTAATGTTGATGCATTTTTTCGGGCTCTGGGGTTATTGTACGATGAACCTAATGTCACTGATCAAGCTGAAAAAGCCTTGTTGGCATTAAATCACGGTCTTGAAGATGCTGAGTTGTACTGTCAGAGATTCCGTAGGTGGGCAGTCCTGACCAAATGGAATGACGATGCTTTGGCAGCCCTTTTTCGGAAGGGTCTGTCAGAGAATGTAAAGGATGTTGTGGTGGGATTCCCTGTCCCCTCTGGTCTCAGTGATTCTATGTCATTAGCGATTCAAATTGACAGACGTTTGCGTGAGCGTACAGGTATGCGTGGAATAGTGTTGCCTTGTGAACCAGCTTCTGAACCCATGCAGTGTGATAGAGTGGCTTCTGGGGCACAGCGTCATGAGTTTCGAAAACGCAATGGGTTATGTTTCTACTGTGGTGATGCCTCTCATGCTATTTCAGTCTGCCCTAAGCGGGGAAGACGTTTTGCACGCTCAGTTGTCTTGGGTAGTGTTCTGACTAAATTTTTGTTGTCTGTTACCCTGATTTGCTCCCTGTCCACATTTTCTGCTCAGGCTTTCGTTGATTCGGGAGCAGCTATTAACCTGATGGATTTTGATTTTGCTAAACGTTGTGTGTTTCCCTTGATACCCTTACGGAAGTCTATTCCCCTACTGGGGATCGATTCTACCCCTTTGGCTGAGAATAAACCTCAGTTCTCTACTCAGGTGATAATGAGGGTTGAACCTGATCATCAGGAGAGTTGCAAATTTTTGGTGCTGTATAATCTGCATGACATTATTGTACTGGGTTTCCTTGGCTACAGTCTCATAATCCTGTTTTGGATTGGAAATCTGTGTCTGTAACCAGTTGGGGCTGCCAATGTGTTAATACCAACACTCCTGTTTTTTCTGCCTCCCCCAGGCTCAGGATGTTCCTGACGTTTTGACTAATTTTTCTGATGTGTTTAGCGAAATTAAATCTGCATCCTTGCCCCCCATAGGAGCTATGACTGCGCTATTGAATTAGTGCCTGGTAGGAAATTCCCTAAAGGTCGCCTTTTTAACTTGTCTGTACCTGAACATGACGCTATGCGGTCTTATATCAAGGAGTCATTGGAGAAGGGTCATATCAGACCATCCTCTTCTACCCTTGGGTGCCGGTTTTTTCTTTGTGGCCAAAAAGGATGGTTCATTAAGGCCGTGTATTGATTATCGTCTCTTGAACAATATCACTGTGAAATATCAATATCCGTTACCCTTGATTTCTGACCTGTTTTCCAGGGTGAAAAGTGCTACTTGGTTTACCAAGCTTGACCTCAGGGGGGCATATAACCTTATTCGCATTAAGCACGGGGATGAATGGAAGACGGCATTTAATACCCCAGAGGGGCATTTTGAGTACCTAGTGATGCCCTTTGGGCTCACTAATGCTCCTTCTGTCTTCCAGTCCTTCATGAATGACATTTTCAGGGATTTTGTGGATAAATTTCTGATTGTTTATTTGGATGATATCTTGATTTTTTCCAATGACTGGGACTCTCATGTGAAACATGTTCGGACTGTGTTCCAGATTTTGAGAGAGAATGCTCTGTATGTGAAGGGATCAAAGTGTCTTTTTGGCGTACAGAGGATCTCATTTCTGGGATTCATTTTGTCCCCATCTGTTATTGAAATGGACCCGGTCAAGGTTCAGGCCATCTGTGATTGGGTCCAACCTACTTCATTAAAGGCTCTTCAAAGATTCTTGGGTTTTGCCAATTTTTATCGTAAATTTATTGGTAATTTCTCTGTTATTGTTAAACCATTGACAGATTTGACCAAAAAGGATTCTGATGTGGTGAATTGGCCTCCTGAGGCAGTCTCTGCGTTTCAGGAACTTAAGCAGAGATTCACTTCTGCTCCTGTTCTACGGCAGCCTGATGTTTCTCTGCCATTTCAGGTGGAGGTTGATGCCTCTGAAATTGGGGCAGGTGCCGTTTTGTCCCAAAGAGATCCAGAGACCTCTAAAAGTAACCCTTGTGCCTTTTTCTCTCGAAAATTTTCTCCAACTGAACGTAATTATGACGTGGGTAATCGGGAGTTATTGGCCATGAAGTGGGCTTTTGAAGAGTGGAGACATTGGCTGGAGGGAGCCAAACATCAGGTGGTGGTCCTCACGGACCATAAGAATCTGGTTTATCTGGAATCAGCCAAGCGACTTAATCCTAGACAGGCCAGGTGGGCCTTGTTTTTCAAACTTTTTAATTTTGTGGTTTCCTTTCTTCCTGGCACTAAGAATGTTAAGGCGGATGCCCTCTCGAGGAGTTTCCTTGCGGACTCTCCTGAGTCGTCTGATCTTGCTGTTATTTTGAAAGAGGGTGTAGTTCTTTCCGCCATCTCGCCCAATTTGAGACTGGCTCTGGAACGGTGTCAGGAGGATAGGCCCGAGCGCTGCCCTGTTGGAAAATTGTTTGTCCCGGACCAATGGAAAAAGAGTGTGATGTCTGAGATTCATTGTTCCGCGTTGGCCGGTCATCCCGGAATTTTTGGTACCAGAGACTTGGTTAGTCGGTCCTTTTGGTGGCCTACTTTGTCGCGTGACGTCAGGGAATTTGTGCAGTCCTGTGGGACTTGCTCTCGCTCCAAGCCTTGCTCTCGCTCTAGTGGTTTGTTGATGCCATTGCCTGTGCCCAAGAGACCATGGACCCATATCTCTATGGATTTCATTTCCGACCTCCGTTTCTCAGAGAATGACCGTTATCTGGGTGATTTGTGATAGGTTTTCCAAAATGATATATCTTGTGCCATTACCTAAGTTGCCTTCCTCCTCTGAATAATAATAATAATAATAATCTTTATTTATATAGCGCCATCATATTCCGCAGCGCTTTACAGTTTACCAGTTTCAAAACACAAGTCATAAGTAACAACGTTAACAATACAGTGATTAAAGCAAAATAAGACGGCCCTGCTCGTGAGAGCTTACAATCTACAATGAGGTGGGGGAGATACAAAATACAGGGGTGTATATACAATGGTGCATTTACAATGATGGTCCAGCCATCTTAAGGGAGTGAGGGATGGATGGAGATAGTGAATGGGCTACACACACACACACACACTTACCCATAGAATGACTTTGATTAGTGAATGTGATAGGCCGCTCTGAACAGATGTGTTTTGAGGGAGCGCCTGAAACCATGCAAATTGTGGATAGTCCTAATTTCTTGGGGTAGAGCATTCCAGAGGATTGGCGCAGCGCGGGAGAAGTCTTGGAGTCGGGAGTGGGAGGTACGGATTAGTGCAGAGGTTAGTCGAAAGTCGGTGCCTTTGTTCCTTCAGCACGTGGTTCGGTTACACGGCATTTCTGAGAACATTGTGTCTGACAGAGGAATCCAGTTTGTTTCCAGATTTTGGAGGACTTTTTGTTCTAAACTTGGTGTTCAATTGTCTTTCTCCTCTGCTTTTCATCCTCAGACCAATGGTCAAACTGAGAGAACAAACCAGATATTGGAGACTTATCTAAGATGCTTTGTGTCTGCTGATCAGGATGACTGGGTCTCTTTTTTGCCTTTGGCTGAGTTTGCTCTTAATAATAGGGCTAGCTCTGCCACTTTGATGTCTCCATTTTTCTGCAATTTTGGGTTTCACCCTCGATTTTCTTCAGGACAGACGGAGGCTTCTGTCTGTCCAGGTGTTGACTCTGTTGTGGAGCGTATGCAGCAGATTTGGGACCAGTTTATACATAGTCTATAGTGGTGGGTGCCACATAGAAGAAGTGATGAAAGAAAAACGTGATGGTTTAAAATAGATAATTTTTATTGAACCATATTAAAACCAAAATCAAAATGGTGAGATAGAGACAAAAAAGGATTTAACAAAAAATTGAAATGAGGAGATCTAAATAGCTGCCAATGTCAATGCTTACCACTGAATAAAAGTGATATTGTTGCCCAAATCTAAAGGTGTGTTTCTTGCCAGAAAGAAAAAGGAGGTGCATCAACCTTCATTTAACATGCAACAGTGTGCAAAAACTGGGCAGAGTCTACTAAAACATTCACCAATAGGCAATATCAGAGGGAAAGGTAGAAGTGACAAACAATGAATGATTCAAAGGTATTCAATGCAATGCCTGATTAGGTGCAGCGAAACAAGGATGTAATTAGATTAAATAGAGTTTCTCACATCTAGAAAGGGAGTCATAATAGATATGTAATCCCACTTACATCAACAAAGTCTGCACGTCGTATGACAGGAAAGATGGCAGCTAGGGACTCTACTGGACGCCCAACGGGCACCGTTTCGCCGTGTGGCTTCTTCCGGGGCAGAAAAGTATAGTAGGTGTGGTTTGAAGGAGTTTATATCCAGGCGCTACACTCAGATTGGGCAGAAAAGGTCAGGTGGTTCCATAGTGGCGCGCACATGAGGTTGACACGCCCCCTATCTAAAGGGACTTCCGGAAAGTGCTAAGCTGGACCGCAGGTGGAACGCACCCGAGTCAGCTGATGAAGCGCCACCGGAAGTCGGCGGGTTGGTGCACCATAGGTGCGCGCAGGAGAATCTCGTAACCAGGGGGAAGTATTCATGACGGGTGGGAGTGGTCAGATGGTTCCATAGTAGCGCGCACAAGAGGTTAACACGACCCCTGTCTAAAGGGACTTCCGGAAAGCGCTAAGCTGGACCGCAGGTGGAACGCACCCGAGTCAGCTGGACAAGCGCCACCGGAAGTCGGCAGGGTTAGTGCACCATATGTGCGCGCAATAGAATCTCGTAACCAAAGGAAAGGGTTCATAAAAGATGGGAGTGGCCTAAATCCCGAATTTGTATACGGAAGGTGCAAAACAACAATAGTTGAGGTGGATGAATACTAATATAGAGATCCAAAGGTCTCACAAAGAAAGTTTAATGTAAGGGGAATGTAAAGGGAAATATAAAAGGAATTTCATCGTGAATATATATAGAGGACTAAGTGAAGCTGGGAGTGAATATAGGGAATTAAATAACAGAATTTTCGAAAATTCTGAAAGATTCTAAATGAGAGATGCCATATAAAAAAGGGGATTATTATATATGATAATACAAAGAAGGGGGGGGGAAATTAGGGATGAATAAATATATCGAATAAAATACTTAGGTGAACAAATTAGTAAGGAAGAACAACATTATATACCAAAAAATTAATAAAGATTAAAGTGCATGTGCATAGGATATGGTGCAAAATACAAATCCCCGTTTATCAGGAACATAATTAATACATTGTTTTTGTAGAAAAACCATGAGATAAACATAAGCATAAATTTACAGTACATATCTTTCTTTAGATTCCTGCTTTTCCAGGTCTTCATCACCCTTCAACTGAGAGCCACCGCCACAGAAGACACAAAAACGAGGGGGACTCTCCACCGCAACAATGTACATGAGTCCTATATTCCAAGAGTCCACCACACACATGAGGAGACATAATGAAAGAAAAAGGGACCACACAGAAACTTCACCCATGGCAAGAGAAGGACCGATCAACTGCATCAAAGGTAAGTGCCTGGGATAATATATTAAAATAAATAAGATAAATATCAAATACACAAACAAACAGCTGTTAAAAAACAATTGGAAATAAAAAATACAAAAAAGAATTAATGATTAAAAACACCTAAAAAGATTTGGGACCAGGTAGTGGAGAGGTTGTCCCTCTCTCAGGAGAGGGCCCAGCGGTTTGCCAACCGGCATAGGACTGATGGTCCTCGGTTTGAAGTGGGGGACTTGGTCTGGTTGTACTCAAGAAATATCCCTATGAGAGTTGCATCTCCTAAGTTTAAGCCTAGGTTCATTGGACCTTATAAGATCATGGAGATTCTTAATCCTGTTTCCTTTCGTTTGCTTCTTCCAGGGACATTTAAGATCCATAACGTGTTCCACAAGTCCTTATTGAAGAGGTTTGTCGAGCCAGTGGTTCCTATGGCTGTGCCTCCTGACCCTGTTTTGGTTGAGGGCAATCTGGAGTATGTGGTTGAGAAACTATTGAATTCTTGTTTTTCTAGACGGAAACTCCAGTATTTGGTTAAGTGGAGAGGTTATGGTCAGGAGGACAATTCTTGGGTGTTTGCTTCGGACATCCATGCTAGGAGACTCATCCGTGCGTATCACAGAGCTCATCCTGACCGACCTGGTTGCTCAAATGAGGGTTCGGTGACCCCTCCTCAAGGGGGGGGTACTGTTGTGAATGTGCTAGAAATGAATTCTGAGCAGAAGCTCCCTCTGGTGGTTACAAACAGTACTGAACTATCCAATGAAGATTGTGAAGATTGGCGATCAGGTGTTACTGACTGGTCTTATATAAGGGAGGTTCCCTCCCATCAGGGTTGCTGGTGATCAATTGTTGTGGTCTCATCTTTGATTCCTGTTCACTTTGTAGCTTGCTGTTTCATGCCTGCATCTTCTGCTAACAGATAAGACATTTTCTTCTTTTAATTTTTTGTGCTTGCTTTTTGCATTTTGTCCTGCACTTCTGTGGGGGCCTGCCGGGTCCCCTCCGGGGGCTTCTGCTCCTCTCAGTTTAGTTCGGCCACTGTTGTTTGTTCATTTGCCTTTTCCAGTTTTTTCAGTGGCTGTTGTTTAGTTTTTGTTACACCAGAGAACTAATTTAGGTGGTAGAGGTCGTGTGATCTCAGGTGTTTTTGTAATTAGTAGAGTTGGTACTTTTCAGGGTTTTTTGGGATTGCAATAAGTGTCCTTCCTATCCTTTTCTATTTAGGAAGTTTGGGCCCCAACGTTTGCTCATACTATTTTCTGTCTGTGTCTGTATTTCCATTGTCTAACCGCCATTACATGTTTGGGGGCTTTCTATGTTCTTTGGGGATCTGCTCCGGGGCAGATAGTTTTCCTCTTTCTATCTTTAGGTGTAGTTAGCTTCTCAGGCTGTGACGAGGCGTCTAGGACCAACGTAGGTACGCTCCACGGCTGCCTTTAGTTGTGGTGGTTAGTCAGGGTACTGCAATGTCATGTGTGCATCGCCACGAAGATCGTCGCGGTTGCACATTCTGACTTCTCACAGCTGAGTTGCTGTTTCTTTGTGTTTGGCAGTTAGGGAGTTAATTCTGTCTGTGCTCAGTTCTGGGACTGGGTGCAGTTTCTCCCGGCTGCAATTAATTATTTGTTGATTGGTTTCCTTTAAATCTCTGGTTGTCTGTGTTGGGAGTTGCCAGTGAAATTCTTCATGCAGACCACAGATAGGATTATATCTGTATAGACTTAAGTTAAAGAGCTCCTTAGTTGTTTTAAGCTCACCTTGCTTAGAGTTTAATATCCCAGATCATTTATGTTCCTTCTGTGTTTGAGTGTGTATGCAAGTCTGTGTTTTCTCCAGTCTGTCTTATATGTCTAATCTGTGTATTTAGCAGAGATCAGCCCATATCCCTTTGGTGGTAGTCAGGATCCTTCTTAGGACTGATTACAGGGTTCAGGGACTGATAGGAGACAGGGTTAGGCTGGAGACTTGGACCTCTGAACCATTATCAGTACCTCCAAGGTGAGGGATTAGTTAGGACCCCAGTTTAGGGTCAGGTTAGACCCCGGTCCTCCTCTTTCCTGTGACAGTGTATCAAGTCCTCAAGATTAACCCTGAGTTCAACGGATATCGTGTCAGGTAAATCTATTCTATATTTACATGCTGATGTTGCTAATCTATATGTTGTATAGAGTGTTGTTCTTTTAAGAATAGTTTACTGACATCGTACACATATCATAAGACCGCGTGACATTTTCACTGGCCCATAAAATTATTCCCAGTTGCCATGGATCCAGTAGCCCAGCTGGCTCTGCAGTTGCAGGGATTATCCATGGAGCTGACGGACATTAAGTCCAAAGTTTTGTCTCCCTCGGAGCAAACCAGATTTGAACCTAAAGTAGCTCTCCCGGACAGGTTCACTGGTGGGCGAGACAAATTTTTTACCTTCAGGGAAGCATGTAAATTGTATTTTCGGCTTCGGCCTCGATCATCAGGGAGTGAAGAGCAGAGAGTGGGAATTGTTATCTCGCTCCTACAAGGGGACCCTCAATCCTGGGCCTTCTCCCTTCCTCCGGGATCCCCGGCTCTACAGTTAGTAGATCGATTTTTTACTGCCCTGGGTTTGGTATATGATGACCCAGATCGGGTCTCTCTTGCTGAGACAAAATTACGTAAGATACAGCAGGGAGATCGTCCGGCGGAGGAATTTGCTTCTGAGTTCCGTAGATGGGCCACAGATACTCAGTGGAATGACCCAGCTCTTAGAAGCCAGTTTTGTCATGGGCTTTCTGACAAATTAAAGGACGTTTTGGCTCAGTATGATTCTCCTCCATCACTGGAGGCTGCTATGGCCCTAGCTATCCGTACTGATAGACGGCTCCGGGAGAGGTGCGAGGTAACTCCGCCCCCTGTTGTTACTCCACCTACTACTAAAGTCCCTTATGTTGAGGTTCCCCTTGTCTGTTCGGAGGAGCCTATGCAGTTGGGAGGGACATCATTTCGTAGGAGGGGATTGGCGGTACGCCGCAGGACTAGAAGGTGTTTCTTCTGCGGGAAAGAGGGACATTTTGTTGGGGGATGTCCATCCCGTGCCTTGTTAAGCAAAAAGTCGCCGGAAAACTGTTAACCCCAGGTTGTGTGGTGGACGACAACCTGGGAGTATGTATTTCGTCCGCTAGTTCTTCTCAGTTCCTTGTACCAGTGGAGGTGGTAGTTGGTACGAGAGTGGAGAGATTTTCTGTTCTTCTTGATAGTGGGTCCGGGGCTAATCTGGTTGACGCTCAGTTTGCTCAGGCTCAAGGTATGCATCTGAGTGTATTGGTCAAACCGATCCCTATATTCTCCATTGACGCCAGGCCTCTCGGCCAAGGTAGCTTTGTTCATGAGGTTCATAACATTGACCTTCGGGTAGGGGCAATACATAGGGAACTATTATCTTGTTATGTGTTGGAGGGTCTACCTACTCCTATTGTGTTGGGACTTCCTTGGTTGGTTAAACATAACCCTGTGATTAATTGGCAGTCCAGAGATATAAGCCAATGGGGGGAGTTTTGCAAAAGTAACTGCATGAACACAGTCATCAGTGCGGTCGTGCCTAGTACTTTGCCTCCTTTTTTGGAGGACTTTGGGGATGTTTTCTCTGAGGAGGGGTGTCAGGAGTTGCCTTGTGTCGACCCGCCACCACAATTGTGGGTTACCAGGGCAATGGGGTACTCAGAGCCGAGCCCATGGAAGTCTATGGGGATTTTGTCACAGGTAGCTGTGGCTCGGTCTGTGGCCCGGGCGGTCTGGCGTATGTTGGGATATATTTACAGGGGATAGATTTATGTACAGTTCGTGACGCCACCTGTAGTATTCTGGTAATTTGTACCAGCGCTGCTGTAGATCTCTGAGGGGATGGTGAGGCAGCTAGATGTCGGGTCCCTACAGGTGGGACTGGTCCCTCAAAGTCTATGGGATTTGTGAAGTCGAGTGCAGATAAAGAACACAGTCTCACATGGTCAGCGTCTTTCCATACCTTTACTTGCAAGATGATAAGGCAGGTCCCAGGGAGGCTGATCCAAGGAGAGTGTATCTTGAGACGGCAGCTGGACAAGTTAGGGGCCTCCTTTAACTCCAAATAAACGAGTACAACCAGCCTGAAGCGTAGTTCCCTCAAATCTCCAGCTTATCCAAAGCTGTACCTGCCCAGTCAGCTTAGTGTTGGGGGCCTTCCTATGAAGGAGCTGAATTCTTACGTGGTCCTGCAGAACTCCAAAGTCTTCACTCCCCTGACCCCAGTTACGTACTGACTATAAGGGGCTTGTCTGCCGCGACCTAGGGTCCGGTAGATTCCTGTTTTCCTGTCACCGTGCCTGAAACAACAGTGACCCTTCGGTCCCCAGTGACCGGGTGCAATGTGCTGGACTTCTCCAATCCGTAAGCACTAATCTTATAAATCCACTTGCCTTTCGCCTTGTCCACGCTGGTAACATAAGCACTCAAAACTAGCCAAGGGTCGAGCAGTCACTTCTTTCCTTTTCCTTCCAATGAAGTTAGCCACAGATGCTCAGTTATCACAGGCAGGAGCACGTCTCTGAACCTGATACCGTCCTCTAGACAGGGATGCTGAAGACTTTCCGTGCTAATACTTCTTCCTTCCTCAGTGTGTGTGTTGTGAAGGTGATACAGCTCTGACTAGACTAAGGTGTATTCCAAACACCTATACCAGACTCCACGATATGAACTGGGATGAAGCAGGCTAGACTCTTTCCTCCCTCCAAACGTCTCCTCACCAAGAAGTCTAGACTCTACTCCACACGTCCTCACTGTCCAAAGACAGGAACAAGACTAATCACTCTAACACTTACTACCTTGACCACTCCCTCTAGAGTATACTCCACTACCCTAGGGGTGTGTCTAGTGTGTGTCGAGTGAATGAATATTGAGCATTGAACTGCCGTCTCGCCATACACTCTCCAGGGTACTGCGTGTGCCTACCACCAGGGCTACACATTCCCCCATGGTAAACGACAGCACTCCCGGCTGTGAAATACAAAAGACATTTTGTTTATGCAATAACAATAACAATAACATCTTCCCATCCGGGAGGTGAGAACACCTTGAACGTTACAAACTTTTATAGAAAAATACAAATAGTATCAAATAGCATTCAATAAATAAATATACAATATACTTGTGAAGGACCCGCACCAAACCTTCAACGTGGGTCCTGGGTGGGCTGCAGGACGTCCGATTGCAGACCTCACTCAGTGCCACACCATACGGGTTTTGTTTTTCAGAGGTAGTTATAGATGGTTTTTGTAAAACCAAGATAGGGCACCGAAGCGCAACTATGTACAAGAAAGTTCTGGGTTAGCATAGTCCTTAACCTCAAAAGTCCATTTGTAAAGAAAGACATATTATATTAAATCACATTATAAAAGTGCAACTGTTTATCATTTATCATCTATCATTTACCAATTACCCAGCCGGGCATTCTATAATTAGAAATATATATTCACTATATATAACCTGTGCAAACTTTTTCAAAACATTTTAAACTTTTTTGCTTTTTACTTGTGGTAGATCCGATAGGGATCTCACCAACTCTTTACTATTTATTCATCTTCTAATAATACACCTTCCACTACATCTTTCACCCCGGGGGCTGGAATGATGCAATGAGCCCTAGATCCCAAGACCAGCAAATCATGTGCTGCGATCAGGGTCTGGGTCGCGACAGTCCTGGTGTGAACCTCTAGGGGCGCAACGGGTATACTCTCTCCGCGTGACACCGATTGCGTCTCCATCACAGTCAACGATATAGACCGCGTCAGGGTTTGCGATCTGGACTGGGTCGCATGTGGCGATGTGGAGGTGGCTTTAACTTGCGATGAACTTTGGGTCGCTAGTTGCGATGACTTTGCAGGGGGCGATGCTGGGGCACGGCCGGATGCTGCTTGAACTGGAAACGGGGACGCTGCGGTAATGGTGACGGTACCTGCGTCTGGGACGGGGTCGCGGACGATGGCGACGTTCAGGGCATACCACCCCTTCATTCCCCAATGCCGCGTATAGGTGACTATATCGCCGTTTGCTAAGTCCCTCCCGGGATGACCTTGCGGCAGGTGAGATTCCACGTCACGCCTGCTGACGAAGACCGCTGGGTAGAGGCCCGGTTCACGGATAAAGCCCCAGCCCTTCCGGAGCTGGAACTCAGCCACACACCCCGCCGCCGCGGTTCCCGTAAGGTACCTTTGTCGCGACGGACAGTCTCCTTGTCAGCAATCAGCTCGGCATATTGTCGCTGGCGGTTCTTCTGAGCTTCCCGCTCTTCCTCCTGCTGACGCCTCTTCTTCTCACGACTCCGCCATTCTTGTTCCCACTGGGCGGTGTAGGCGACGTCATCCAGGCGCGCCATTTCGTCCCAGTCCACATCTGGTAGTGACGGACAGGACCCCTCCGGTGTCCCTGCCGGGGACCGATAATCTGCTGCGGCCTCTTGGCCGGGCGGGCGTTCCGGGATTGGCTGTACCTCCTCAACCTCCTCCGCTTCCACCGCTTCACCAGTGGGATCGGGAACGGTACTTTCGGGGGCAGCCTCCGGTTGCTCCTTCGCCTTGGGCAGCAGACTCTTCGGTTTTTTGGAATCGTGGGGGTTCATTGAGGGGAGGGGACGCCGTGTTCGTCAGTTGCCACTTCAGCAGGTTACATCGGCGTCTCTCAATCTCCTCCAGTCCAGGTTGAAACTTCTTTAGGCGTGCGTTCTCCTCCTGAAGCTCTAGCAACGCCTGTTGCAGGTGCAGGATCGCATAAGTCTCCGATGCCGATGGCAGCTTGGCGGGGGCACGGGGCCTGCCTTCCTCCGCTGCCCCACTCGGCTGCACACGTCCTGCCTCCATCATGTTCCAGAAGATTCTTCCTTCTTCCTGCGGAGACATCCGGTCTCTTCCGTGGAGGTGGGGTTTGCGTCTCCTCCTCCTCGCAGAGAAGGTGAAGAGGAGGCGGACCTCCTTTGCTGTAGGGCAGGACCGCATGTTGTAGTAGCACTTTGAGAGGGCAGGCATTTTCTTCGCGCCACAGGGGGGTAGACGCCCACGAAGGTACGCCCACCTTCTTCTCCAGCGCCTGAGGGCGCGAATATGGCGACAAAAATGGCGATTTTGGCGCCAAAAGTGCAAACAGTCCTTTTCACAAAAACAATGTCCTTAGTGCACACGAGTGTGCGGTTGCAATTCGACTTCGCTGAGTTTCTGTTTCCTTGTTTCGTGGTACGTCCTAGTTTGATGGTCAGTCTCCGGCCACACATATTTTTGTGGTTTCCTTAGCAATGTGGTTACTCGTTGCGAGTGCCAGTGAATTCTTATGAGGATAGTTGTACAGGTATAGCTTAGTGGCCCCTGTTGTTTAGCCACCTTCTGAGTTTATATCGGATCATATTTACTTGTGTTTATGTACAGTCGTGATTCGCCAGCTGTTATATTTTTTGTGTAATTTAGTAAGCGCATTCCTTTGTGTAATCAGAATCTTCTAGGTGATGGGTTAGGCAGCTAGATGTCGGGTTAAGGCTGGGACTTGGACCCTGAACATACAGTCTATGGGATTAGTTGAAGTTAGGGTCAGGTTAAGAACACCGTCTCCCTACGTGTATCAGTCTCAAGATAACCATTATTCAACGGATATGGTCAGGTTTCCCATGTGATGTGCTGATCAAGGAGAGTGTATTTCTTGAGTTACGGCATGCTGGACAATTATAGGGGCATCTTTCACTCCATAAAAACAGTAGGACAACCAGCTGGCTTAGTTGCCCAATATCTCTCAGGCTTAATCCAAAGTTTGTCTCCCTCGGGCCCAGTTTGACTTAGTGTTCCGGAGGTTCCTTGAGGAGCTAATTTTTACGTTCAGGAACTTAAATGTTTTTCGGCTCCCCTGACTCAGGTTACGGATGATGATCCCTCTAAGGGGCCTCTGGTTCTTCCTCCGCGGACCCGGCTCACGGTAGATCATTTTTTACTGTCCCTGGGTTGTAATAACAATCGTTGACCTTGCTGGACCCTAGTGACAGCGGGCAATGTGGCTGGACTTTCTTCAATTCCGTAAGCACTAGATACTCAGTAAATCCACTGCTCTTAGGCCATTTGTCCGGGCTTTAACAAAATTAAAGACTTTGGCCAGTGTCCTCCATCACTTGCTATGCCTTTTCCTAATGAAGAGCCCGGAGAGTGCAGTTATCACGCCTGTGTATCACTCTACTAATCCTATGTTACGTCCTTGCTTGGAGACAGAGTGGAGGGCTCTGAAGGATTCTCCGTGCTAAAGGTTTTCTTCTGCAAGGGGTTTTGTTGGGGATGTCAGGTTGTTAGCAGCTCTGAACTGTATAAGGTTGTATTCAGACAACCTATATACCCGCTACTTCCAGTATGAACAGTGGAGTGAGTCAGGCTAGAGATCTCTTTCTTCTCCCTAATACGCTCTTCTCACTCAAGGATGCTCTAGGACTCTATACTCCATACGCCAGCTCTCGGTCCAAGACTCTAGGAACAAGACTTCACTCTAACACTTTATTTTACTGTTGGAGGCTACCCTCTAGTGTGTTCACTTCCCTGGTTGGTTCTCCTGTGTTTGAGTCGAGTATAGAATGGGGAGTTTGAAAGATCATGAACTGCCGTCGTCGTGCCTAGTACTTTCTCCTTTTGGAGCTTTGGTGTGTGCTCTGAGAGGGTGTCAAGTGCCTCCTCATCGCGTGTATGACTGCTCTATTAATTCCTTCCTGATGCTAAGTTACCTAAAGCTTGGTTTATAACCTTTCTGGTCCTGAGAGGCAGGCTATGAAAGATATATTTCGAAAGTCTGGCCAAAGGGCATATTAGACCTTCATCTTCCCCAGTGGCCGCGGGGTTCTTCTTTGTGAAGAAAAAAGATGGAGGCCTACGCCCTTGCTTGGATTTCCGCGAACTTAATCGGATTACTGTTCGAGATCCGTATCCACTCCCTCTGATTCCTGATCTCTTCAATCAAATTGTTGGCGCCAAATGGTTCTCTAAATTGGATCTCAGGGGGGCGTATAATCTGATTAGGATAAAAGAGGGGGATGAGTGGAAAACGGCGTTTAACACGCCGGAGGGACATTATGAGAACCTAGTCATGCCTTTTGGTCTGACTACTGCACCAGCAGTATTCCAACATTTTGTTAATGACATTTTTCGTCATCTGGTGGGGCTGTTTGTGGTTGTATATTTGGAGACATTTTAATTTACTGACCAGATCTTGTGTCTCACCAGGAGCATGTGAGACAGGTGTTGCAGATCTTGCGGGACAATAAACTATACGCCAAACTGGAAAAGTGTGTATTCGCCGTACAGGAACTTCAGTTTTTGGGTTTCTTGGTGTCAGCCTCCGGTTTCCGTATGGACCCTGAAAAGGTGAGAGCAGTGCTTGAATGGGATCAGCCAGAGGATCTTAAGGCTCTGCAGCGTTTTCTGGGGTTTGCTAACTACTACCGGAAATTTATTTGTAATTTCTCATCTGTTGTCAAACCTCTCACTGACATGACAAGAAAAGGGACGGATTTTTCTAAATGGTCGGACAAAGCTTGCCAAGCTTTTTCCTCTTTGAAAAATGTTTTGCTTCGGCACCCGTTCTCATCCAACCAGATGCATCACAGCCGTTCGTTGTGGAGGTGGACGCGTCTGACGTAGGGGTGGGTGCAATATTGTCCCAGGGTCCGTCCCCTGGTAAATGGCATCCGTGCGCTTTCTTTTCTAAAAAATTGTCGTCCGCCGAAAGGAATTATGATATCGGCAGTAGGGAACTTTTGGCCATTAAGTTGGCTTTTGAAGAATGGCGTCACTTTTTGGAGGGGGCAGTCCACCCGGTCACCGTCATTACTGATCACAAGAACCTGTTGTATTTGGAATCCGCTAAGCGTCTGAATTCCAGACAAGCTCGATGGTCGTTGTTTTTTACCAGGTTTAATTTTGTCGTCACTTATCGCCCGGGGTCTAAGAATGTAAAGGCTGATGCCTTGTCTCGCAGTTTCCCAGGGGCCGGGAAAACGGATGACCCGAGTCCTATCCTTCAGTAGGGGGTGGTAGTGTCGGCTGTATTTTCTGAGCTTGAGGAGGAGGTGTTAGAGGCTCAGGGGGACGCCCCTGCAGGACCTCCAGGGAGACTGTTTGTCCCAAATCAGTTGAGACAAAAGGTTATTGAGGCACATCATAATTCTGCTTTAGCAGGACATCCAGGGAGTAAGGCTACTTTAGATCTCCTTTCTCGCCGGTTTTGGTGGCCTAACGTTAATAAAGATGTTTTAACTTTTGTCGCGTCCTGTGGGGTTTGTGCTCGCTCTAAGACCCCTCATACCCGTCCGTCTGGGACCCTCTTACCCTTGAAACTTCCGGAGCGTCCATGGACTCATTTGTCTATGGACTTCATCACGGACCTTCCTCAGTCGTCAGGGAAGACTGTCATACTGGTGGTTGTTGACAGGTTCAGTAAGATGGCACATTTCATTGCTCTTCCTGCCTCCCTAATGCTAAAACTCTGGCGCAGGTGTTCATTGGGGAGATTGTGAGACTTCATGGGTTGCCTTCTGATGTGGTGTCAGATAGGGGGTCTCAGTTTGTGTCCAAGTTTTGGAGGGCATTTTGTTTACGTCGGGGGATGCAATTGTCATTTTCCTCGGCTTTTCATCCGCAGACCAATGGTCAGACAGAGCGTCTGAATCAAGCCTAGAGACTTATCTTCGGTGTTTTGTCTCAGAGAACCAGGAGGACTGGTCTTCTTTCTTGCCTCTGGCAGAGTTCGCTCTTAACAACAGGCGGAGCGAGTCCACTGGTAAGTCCCCGTTTTTTGGAGCATATGGTTTTCATCCCCAGTTTTGTACATTCAATGGGGGGGGCCCTTCTGGGGTTCCTGAGGAGGAGCGTTTCTCGTCGTCACTTGCTTCAGTGTGAGAGGTGTATTGAATAATCTGAGTGCTATGGGGAACCGTTTAAACGTATGGCTGATAGGAGGAGAGTTTCTGGTCCAGATCTTAATGTGAACGATCTGGTATGGTTGTCTACCAGGAATATAAAACTTAAAGTTCCCTCTAGCTGGAAGCTAGGTCGGTCCCCACGTTATCCACAAGTGTCAATATACTTAAGAGGTACGTGGCACCAGTCATACCATCACCTCTACCTCCTCCTCCAGTGGTGGTCAATGGTAACTTGGAGTTTCAAGTGTCAAAGATCATTGACTCACGTTTGAATCGCCGGTCCCTTCAGTACTTGGTGCATTGGAAGGGGTATGGTCCAGAGGAGAGGACGTGGGTTCCTGCGTTGACATTAACGCAGATCGTTTGGTGCGGACCTTCCACAGAACTCACCCGGGCAAACCTGGCCCTGAGGGTCCGGAGGCCCCTCGTAGAAGGGGGGGTACTGTCATGTGTGCATCGCCACGAAGATCGTCGCGGTTGCACATTCTGACTTCTCACAGCTGAGTTGCTGTTTCTTTGTGTTTGGCAGTTAGGGAGTTAATTCTGTCTGTGCTCAGTTCTGGGACTGGGTGCAGTTTCTCCCGGCTGCAATTAATTATTTGTTGATTGGTTTCCTTTAAATCTCTGGTTGTCTGTGTTGGGAGTTGCCAGTGAAATTCTTCATGCAGACCACAGATAGGATTGTATCTGTATAGACTTAAGTTAAAGAGCTCCTTAGTTGTTTTAAGCTCACCTTGCTTAGAGTTTAATATCCCAGATCATTTATGTTCCTTCTGTGTTTGAGTGTGTATGCAAGTCTGTGTTTTCTCCAGTCTGTCTTATATGTCTAATCTGTGTATTTAGCAGAGATCAGCCCATATCTCTTTGGTGGTAATCAGAATCCTTCTTAGGACTGATTACAGGGTTCAGGGACTGATAGGAGACAGGGTTAGGCTGGAGACTTGGACCTCTGAACCATTATCAGTACCTCCAAGGTGAGGGATTAGTTAGGACCCCAGTTTAGGGTCAGGTTAGACCCCCGGTCCTCCTCTTTCCTGTGACAGTGTATCAAGTCCTCAAGATTAACCCTGAGTTCAACGGATATCGTGTCAGGTAAATCTATTCTATATTTACATGCTGATGTTGCTAATCTATATGTGTATAGAGTGTTGTTCTTTTAAGAATAGTTTACTGACATCGTACACATATCATAAGACCGCGTGACATGCAATCCCATAGATTCCAACCTCTCTGGTGTATTTCCTTTTTTGCCTGCTTCTCCTCAGCTACCAAATCATAACAGTCGTCTAGTCCTGAGAACGCAAGTGCCCATTCTAGTCTGAGGACCCTGTGTGGTGTTTTGTTGGGGACAGTTGAGCCACAAGAGTTGTCTGGTCCCCATAAGTTCGGGTCTGTCAACAGTTTCACCATCTTCTCCACCTGGCCTAGTTGTTGAGTCGCTATATGCTGGTATCTCCGAAGAAAGGGAAGCAGAGGCAATGTCCCCACACAGTCCTGACGATTGTACCTCCCCGCCTTGTGGACATGTCGTCTTGTAGACCATGCTGAAGACAGGACCAGTGAAGCTATCTTCAGTCTCTAAGTGGTCTGGTGAATGGAACGTCAAGGCGGAGGCATCTGCTAAGTCTCTGCAAATCTTCCAGCCAAGCGGAGGAACTCCAGTTGGTCCTTGAATCCTCCGGAGTGGTAGCTGATCTCGATATACAGAGATAGGACTTCCCAGTGCCCAGTTCCTGGTACTACATGCACTTCATCCTATGCTGAGGATGGATTGATGGAGAGACTTATCTTATTCATGAAGTCACTCTTCTTCTAGTGGACATAAGAAGTCGAGGTCATGGGAGTCCGTGAAGAGGTGTCAGCCTCCAACTTCTCTGCAGAGAGTCCTCGCGGACTTAAAGAAGAGGGGTGTAAGGGGCGATTAATGTAGTCCCTGCACTGTGTCCCCCTTCTCCCTCCATGCAGGAATGCTGGCTTACTCACTGCCCCGACTCTGTCCCTGGCAAGCTCCTGCTTCCAGTGTTCACGCCGCAGTCCGGAGGCATGACCAGTACACACGTGTGCTTTCCCATTCTTAAAGAGACAGCGCGCACATATACTAAATGCTCTCATCTTGTAGCGGAGAGCATTTAGTGTAATCGGTACACATGCAAGATGGCTCAAAGATTTCCTGTACAAAAGACTCCTTCTCCCTTATGGACTCGCCAAGCAACATATAGAGTCGTTAGTGAGTAAGGTGCACTATTAGTGAGTTGTGAGGTTCCTTGGTCCTGGTACGGCCAGTGTCCAGAATCTGTATCCCTGGTCCCAGTGTGGCCAGTCCTGTATCCAAAGTCCCCTGGTCTCAGTTCAGCCAGTCCTTTATCCAAAGTCCCCGGGTCCCGGTGCGGCCTGTCCTGTTTCCGAATTCCCCTGGTCTGGGAGAGGCCAGTCCTATATTTGTAGGTATTTGTAGTCCCCTGGTGCCGGAGAAGCCAATCCTGTTCTTGAAGTACCCCGCTACGGGAGCTGCCGGCCCTGTCCCGAAGTCGCCTGGTACGGGGGCGACCAATGCCTTAACCTTATCACCTGGTCCTGGAGCAACCAGAGCCTGAACATTGTCCCGGTATGTGTGCTGCCAAACCCATATCCAGTATCCTAGACCGCCGTGTCACTAACTGATCTATATAGGAGCCAGAATTCTCAAGTCTGAATGGAGACCTAGACATAATCAGTGTCAGCATACCTGACTCCTGGAGTCCGCAGCTGCAGTCTTGGGCTCTGCCCAGGAGTGGTACCTGGCAGCTACCTGCAGCCCAGTCTGTCTCCACCATCAGTAGCTCCAGTGAACACCAGGTAGCCGCTTAGCTATGCCCCTTGATAGGCAGGCCCAGTCTTGTGGCATAGTAGGTCCACAAGCCCACATGTGCCACCGTTGAGCGTATCATTATGTAAGCTCTTTCTCCCTACTGGAAATCTATGTGAGACAGGAGGAGAGAGGGGGGTGAATGCCCCTCACCAATGGCTTCTGGTATAATATTTTGCAATATGAAGGACAATCTATGCATGTTGTTTGCACGCTCCAGCAGTAAGGGATGACCTCCTACCACCTTCCCCCAAGCCTGTGGAGGAATGACTAAATGAGAGTTAAGACCTTTAAAAAGGAGGATCTGCCTGTGTCCAGAGACCCTACAGGACAGAAGTCACCGCTCCAACTGAAGAAACACAGAGCGGCCTCACTGACCATCGCTGACCATCACTGACCATCACTGAACCCTCAGAGACGTTTAGAGAATCCAGGATGGGACAATCAAGTCACCTGGCCTCGTACATCAGTGGAGTGTC
Organism: Oophaga sylvatica; assembly: GCA_033576555.1. Taxonomy (NCBI): domain Eukaryota; kingdom Metazoa; phylum Chordata; class Amphibia; order Anura; family Dendrobatidae; genus Oophaga; species Oophaga sylvatica. The sequence continues at coordinate 26,062 of JARQOD010003147.1, read as the reverse complement.
ACCTTCCTAAGCTTGGCGTTACCTCCTCGCTGTGGTAGTCTGCCAAAGGTCAGAGAACCACTAGTGGGGGTATTCGGCCCTGGAAGCAGCTCTAATTCCGACGAGTCAGCGGAAAGGTAAGACTCTGTATTTTGCACCATCTTGGGTATTTGCTGGCACTGTTCTGTTTGCTATTGTGTGTTGGTGGTTCAATAAAGTATTGCCACAATGTTTACCCTCACCCTGGGTTGTCTGAGTAGTGTTCTACCGACGACGGAGAGTGCGGGCATTCAGTGGGATGAGCCCTGGTCCATGCAGTATTTCTAAAGACAGCCAGCCAGCAGACGAGAGCACCCACTGACCCTGTATCTCTACAAGCCCTATAAAGTAACATGGGTCCATGTGCTTTCCATACGCTTCCGACTTGTGCTGCCTGTGTGCTTCTGGTGTGCTGTCCGTCTGCTGTACATAGCTTGTATGTCTGATGTCTGTGCTGTACGTGTGCTTCCCCTGTGCTGTACGTGTATTGTCCATGTTCTGTTTGTGTGCTGTCTCTGCTGTAGATGTGCTGTCTGAGCTGCAAGTGTGCTGTCTGTGCTGCAAGTGTGCTGTCTGAGCTGCAAGTGTGCTGTCTGTGCTGTACGTGTGTTTCCTGTGTGCTGTCCATGTGCTGTTTGTGTGCTGTCTCTGCTGTAGATGTGCTGTCTGAGCTGCAAGTGTGCTGTCTGTGCTGTACGTGTGTTTCCTGTGTGCTGTCCATGTGCTGTTTGTGTGCTGTCTCTGCTGTAGATGTGCTGTCTGTGCTGTACATGTGTTGTAGGTGCTGTACATGTGTTTCCTGTGTGCTGTCCATGTGCTGTTTGTGTTGTACTTGAGCTGTCTGTTCTGTCTGTGTGCTTTACGTGTGCTGTACATATGTTGAATGTGTGCTGTCTGCTGTACGTGCGCTGTCTCTGCTGTATATATGCTGTATCTGACAAGCCCACCAGGGCCGTGGGGTACTCAAAACCGGGTCGAACAGTTCTTTGGGGAGGTCACGGGGTCGTGACCCGACTCTGTGGCCCTGGCTGTGCATTAAATAGGCGATATGTATATGGGATTTAACATGATGCCACCTGTGGTGTTCGACAGTGGATGGCCGATGCTGCTGAAGGAGACCACTGGGGCCGATGATGACGCAGCTAGGATGGTTCTGCTCCGCACAGGTGGAGCGGGGCCCCAGGGCTACCTGTACAGTTTTTGTAAGGGATCGTGGACATTGGGGTGCAGGACTGAGGGTGCGAGAAATGACTGGAGGACACAACGATTGTAGTTTCCTCTACCTTTACTTGCTGGTTGAAGGTGCAGACCGGGGCACTGGTAACAGATGGTAATGGAGAGCCGGGCAGCCTGGAAACAATTTTGGATACCCCTGGCCAGGTAGGTATGGAGCCCTTCCTACTAAGCTGTCCTCCTTTTCTCCATGCTTGCTGCCTAACAGCTCACCCTCCTGCTGCTGTCTTTTTCTAAACAATCCCTTTCCCGCATGGCAGGCAGCTCGAGCATATCACAGGTGCCGCTCCTTTGTGTCGGCTCCGGGCTCTGGTATGCTGCTGTGCCGCCGAGTAGCAGATCGGGCCAGGGAGACCTGCAGTCCCCTGCCCTCCGGATTTAGCTTCTGGGACTTCAGTACCCGCGCAACCACGGGCTCCAGTATCCGGTCCCTAGCGCTCAGCTCTGGGGCGAGTTTAATCACAGCTCCACTCCCCAGGTTCTGCTTGACTTCTCTCCTACTGACACCTGGTAAGGGGACCCCTCCTTGCTTCCAGGCATGACATTCCTCCCTGTGAGGGAGGCAATATCACTGTGGCAACCGGACTCCTGGGGTGCCACATTTCTGCTGCATGTTTGAGGTACATGTGTTGTATGTGTGCTGTCTGTGCTGCACGTGCTGTTTATGCTATAAGTGTGCTGTCTCTGCTGGCTGTCCGTGTGCTGTCTGTTCTGTACGTGTGATTCCTGTTTGCTGTCTCTGCTGTACATGTGCTGTCTGTGCGCTACCTGTGCTGTCCATGTGCTGATCGTGTGCTGTCTGTTCTGCACATGTGCTGTCTATGTACTGTACATGTTCTCTTCGTGTGCTTTGTTCTGTCATTGTGTTTTCTGTGCAGGTACATGTGCTGTGTCTTCTGTACATGTGCTTCCCGTGTGCTGTCTGTGTGCTTCCCATGTGCTGTACATGTGTTGTATGTGTGCTGTTTGTGCTGTACGTGTGGTTCATGTGTGCTGTCTGTGCTGTATATGTGTTGTATGTGTGCTGTACGTGTGCTGTCCATGTGATGTATGTGTGCTTCCCGTGTGATGTGTCTGCTGTACGTGTGCTGTCTGTGCTTTACGTGTGCTGCATGTCAGGAAAAATGGAGTATTTATTATTCTAGTTACACATACAGGTCCACCTGTTGCTCCTGCCTCAAGTTGGCTTGTGTATTCTAGCCCTGAGCCCCTCTAGCTGCAGCATCCGATCCCCTCCACCTTCCCCCTTTAGTTTCTGCAGGCACAATAGCTGCAGTCCTCTCTCTCCCCCTGCACTGTGTAATTCTATCCCACTCTTTCCTCCCTCCCTCGGAAATGTGGTGTAATCAGCTAGACCAGCCTTTGTTTAAGAGCACATGGTTTTGGAAGTTCTTTTGTTCCTTCAAACTTGAATATAATAACACAGGTTGGGCATAGAGGCAGAAAACTTATAAATGTGGAATCTACATCCTTTAAGCTATTCACAACAGCGCTTTGGGGCTTCCTCGCTCACCAGAAATTGAGAAACGGGTATATGGTTCCCCATAATACCTAGAGATATGATGTTTGGTTTTAAATGTAATCTAATTTCGTAAGAAGACATATAATACTTCCGTAGCCACTCTACAAGCTCCCCACAAGAGTTATGGCCAATAGAAGGTTTTTCATAGCTTTCCAAAGGGGGCGTATCCAGCCACCAGGTGAGGTCAGCACAGGGAAAGTCCCTAGGTTTATGGGCCAACTATAAAACAGGAACAGCCATTTTGCAGGGTATTCAGTACCTGGAGGAGGACAGCTATTTACCATCCATGCTGTGGACTGAATCTTTGCCTTTGGGAACCCCTCCCCCCACTCCACATGCCGTGCCATTTACGGAGATCTGTACGTTTCATATTTTAATCCCTGCTATTTTGTAATTGCCTGCATATATTGTATATTGTCTTTTTGTAACATCTATATATATATAAAATTGAATGTGTGTATGTGTGTGTGTGTATCACCAACCAATCACGGAGTATCTTTCATTTCACCAGAGCTGTTTAATAGACGCTGAGCTGTGATTGGTTGCTATGAGCAACAGTTTTCTTACTCCACGACAACACCTCAGCTGACACTGACCAGGTGGGAGAAATCGCATCCCCGGGAACATAAGCTCCAGCCATTGTCTGCCCCCCAGACAGAAGCAGAGCGCACATGACAAAAATGAATCACCCGCTCCCGTCCCCATATACCCATCACACATCATCCATCCCATAGGCACATCTTCCCTCTTAAAGAGATCTCCAGTATGGAAGTCAGGGCAAATCTGTTATGTTTCGGTAGCTGAGGAGAAATAGCAAAAATAGCCAAAGTAGCAATACACCAGAGAGGCTGGAAACTACTGGGTTGCAGAACCCTAAACTAACCGCAACACTAGAAGTAGCCGTGGAGCGTACCTACGGTGATCCTAGGCGCCTCATCACAGCCGGAGAGATAGCTACACCTAAAGACAGAAAGATGAAAACTAACTGCCCCGTAGCAGAACCCCCAAAGAAATAGGAAGCCCCCAAACATGTAATGGCGGTTAGACAAGAAGAAAATACGAACACAGACAGAAAATAGAATGAGCAAACGCTGGGGCCCAATTCTGTCTAGATAGAAAAGTATAGGAAACAATTCTGACTGCAACCCAAAAAACCCTGACAAAAATACCAACACTTCTGATTAACAAAAAAACTGAGATCACACGATCTCTGCCACCTAAATCAGATCTCTGGTGTAACACACAGCTACTCAGTACATAAAAAGCTAGATAGGAACAGAGCAAAAGTGCAAACACAAACTGAGCACAAATACAGCGCCAGGCCCCAAAAGTTTTGGTAGGGGGTGCTTTGGAATATGAAGTCCAAAAGATCCTTTATTCCCGTTTAGTGAGAGGATCCATGCAGTATCTGGTGCATTGGAAGGGCTATGGTCCGGAGGAAAGGTCCTGGGTGCCTGCCAGTAACGTCCATGCCAAGGGTTTGATCAGGAAGTTTCATCTCCTTCATCTCAACAAACCGGGTTTTGAGGGTCCAGAAGCCCCTCTTAGAGGGAGGGGTACTGTCACGTCGCCGTTGGATTCAGTGGCTGGTGTTCCTGCCTCAGCCGCTGGGAGGCACCGGACTCCTTCGGCTGGTGGTGCCTGTGATAGGAGTGCGGTATCCATATGGTTCCGCTCCTTTGACGCCGGCCTCTGTCGCTGCGCATCGCCATGTTTTGCCTGTGGGTAATGTTGGTGACAGAGAAGGGGTCTCTGCGCAGGCGTCTGGTGGGCGTAGGCTTCGCTCTTCTGTCAGAGGTGAAGTGGTTGGTGTCAGTCATGCATCACCATCTGGCCTGGTTCTGGGGGCGGTCCAGATGAGGTCATCAGACTGTGAGCCTGTGAGAGGTAGCCATGCCCTTCAAATGCCTTGGAGCCTGGCTTGTAGGCCACCAGATATAGTCTTGGTTTCCCCAGTGTGCTAGTTTGTTTTGCTATTGTATCTCTGACCTTTGCCTGGATTTCTGACTCTTCTTCTGCCTGCCGATTTTGTACCTCTGCTGCCGCCTGGTTTTGACTTTAACTTTAGCCTAAATTTCTGACCCTTCTACTGACTGCCGATTTTGTACTTTTGCTCCCCTCCTGGTTTTGACCCTTGGACTTCTGACTACGCATTTGGTCTCGCTTTTTTCCCTTCCTAGCGTCCTTCCTACTCCGGTCCACTGCTCTCATAAACAGCTACCCCCTGGGCTTCGCTGTAATTCCAGATCCTTGTATAGGGCTAAAGGGTCTCGGGGTTTCTCGGGGTGCTGTCTTACCTGCAGTTCAGACCTGCAGTGGGCGGATGCCACATTATCGCCAGAACTACCCAGGTGCTGACGTCCAGGCAGTGAAGGCTTCTGACGTCCAATGTTCTCCCAGAGGTCTCCAGACTGTGGCTTGTGCAGCATGTTAGTAGGAGATGATGAAAGTGATCCTCCACAGGACTGAGCAATGAAGCAGGACACAGGTGCTTTAGCAACAAAATCTGCTCAGAAAAGGAGAGGAAGGGAAAAAAATTCAGAGAAAGGGTTAGGAAATGCTTTTATATATATGGAGAATATATATAAAAACAGTTTTTTAAGGCCAGATATAATGTGGCGTCCGCCCACTGCAGGTCTGAACTGCAGGTAAGACAGCACCCCGAGAAACCCCGAGACCCTTTACCCCTATACAGGGATTTGGAATTACAGCGAAGCCCAGGGGGTAGCTGCCTATGAAAGCAGTGGACCGGAGTAGGAAGGACGCTAGGACGGGAATAAAAAGCGAGACCAAATGCGTAGTCAGAAGTCCAAGGGTCAAAACCAGGAGGGGAGCAAAAGTACAAAATCGGCAGGCAGTAGAAGGGTCAGAAATTCAGGCTAAAGTTCAAGTCAAAACCAGGCGGGCAGCAGAGGTACAAAATCGGCAGGCAGAAGAACAGTCAGAAATCCAGGCAAAGGTCAGAAATACAATAGCAAAACAAACTAGCACACTGGGGAAACCAAGACTATATCTGGTGGCCTACAAGCCAGGCTCCAAGGCATTTGAAGGGCATGGCTACCTCTCACAGGCTCACAGTCTGATGACCTCATCTGGACCGCCCCCAGAACCAGGCCAGATGGTGATGCATGACTGACACCAACCACTTCACCTCTGACAGAAGAGCGAAGCCTACGCCCACCAGACGCCTGCGCAGGGACCCTTCTCTGTCACCAACATTACCCACAGGCGAAACATGGCGATGCGCAGCGACAGAGGCCGGCGTCAAAGGAGCGGAACCATATGAGGATACCGCTCTCCTATCACCGACACCACCAGCCGAAGGAGTCCGGCGCCTCACAGCGGCCGAGGCAGGAACACCAGCCACTGAATCCAACAGCGACGTGACACCTACGGTGATCTGTTATGTTACGGTAGCTGAGGAGTGCAGGTAAAAAAGAAAATACACCAGAGCAGTTGGAATCTATGAGATTGCAGTACCCTGACTAACCACCGCAACTAGAGGCAGCCGTGGAGCGTTCCTACGTTGGTCCTAGACGCCTCGTCACAGCCTGAGAAACTAACTACACCTAAAGATAGAAATAGGAAAGCTATCTGCCCGGAGCAGAACCCCAAAGATAATAGAAAGCCCCCAAACATGTAATGGCGGTTAGACAAGAGGAAATACTGACACAGAAAGAAAATAGTATGAGCAAACGCTGGGGCCCAAACTATCTAAATAGAAAAGGACAGGAAGGGTACTTACTGCAATCTCAGAAAACCCTGAAAAACACCAACTCTACTAATTTCAAAATCACCTGAGATCACACGACCTCTACCACCTAAATTAGTTCTCTGGTGTAACAAAATCAAAACAGCAGCCACTGAAAAAACTGGAAAAAGCAAAAGTACAAACAACAGTGGCTGAACTAAACTGAGAGGGCAGAAGCCCCCGGAGGGGACCCTGAAGGCCCCCACAGAAGTGCAGGACAAAATGCAAAAATATAGCAAAAACACAAAAGAAGAAATTGTCTTATCTGATAGCAGGAGATGCAGACACGACACAGCAGGCTACAAGGGAAACTGGAAAGAAGGATTCAGACCAGAACAATTGATCACCGGCAACCCTGATGGGAAAATGACTCCCTTATATAAGACCAGTCAGTAACACCTGATTCCCAGTCCTCACAATCCTCACTAGTACCGCTTGTAACCACCAGAGGGAGCCTCTGCTCAGAACTCATCTCAAACCCATTCACAACAGTGATCCTAGACGCCTCGTCACAGCCGGAGAGGTAGCTACACCTAAAGACAGAAAGATGAAAGCTATCTGCCCCGTAGCAGAACCCCCAAAGAAATAGGAAGCCCCCAAACATGTAATGGCGGTTAGATAAGAAGAAAATACGAACACAGATAGAAAATAGAATGAGCAAATGCTGGGGCCCAATTCTGTCTAGATAGAAAAGTATAGGAAAGAATTCTGACTGCAACCCAAAAAACCCTGACAAAAATACCAACACTTCTGATTAACAAAAAACCTGAGATCACACGATCTCTCCACCTAAATCAGATCTCTGGTGTAACACACAGCTACTCAGTACATAAAAAGCTAGATAGGAACAGAGCAAAAGTGCAAACACAAACTGAGCACAAATACAGCGCCAGGCCCCAAAAGGGGACCAGTGTTATGTTTTGGTAGCTGAGGAGAGCAGGCAAAAATGGCAATACACCAGAGAGGTTGGAATCTATTGGATTGCAGTACCCTGACTAACCACCACAACTAAAGGCAGCCGTGGAGTGTTCCTACGTTGGTCCTAGACGCCTCGTCACAGCCTGAGAGGTTAACTACACCTAAAGATAGAAAGAGGAAAGCTATCTGCCTGGAGCAGATCCCCAAAGAACATAGAAAGCCCCCAAACATGTAATGGCGGTTAGACAAGAGGAAATACAGACACAGACAGAAAATAGTATGAGCAAACGCTGGGGCCCAATCTGCCTAGACAGAAAAGGATAGAAAGGATACTCACTGCAATCCAAAAAAGCCCTAAAAAATGCCAACGCTACTGATTGCAAAAACACCTGAGATCACACGACCTCTACCACCTAAATCAGTTCTCTGGTGTAACAAAACTAAGCCGCAGCCACTGGAAAAGGCAAATTAACAAATAACAATGGCTCCAGCGGAACTGAGAGGAGCCCAAGCCCCCCCGGGGGGGAACCTGGCTAACCTCATAGAAATGCAGAGAAATATGCAAATGGTAAGCACAAAAACAGAAAATATCTTATCTGAAAGCAGAAGAAGAGGCAAGACTCAGCAAGCTTCCAAGTGAACCAGGAACCACAGTTGAGACAAGAACAATTGATCACCGGCAACCATGATGGGAGGGAACCTCCCTTATATCAAGCCAGTCTGTGACTCCTGATTGCCAATCCTCATTGAATGGTTCAGTACTGTTTGTAACCACCAGAGGGAGCTTCTGCTCAGAATTAATTTCCAAAATATTCACAACAGTACCCCCCCCCTTGAGGAGGGGTCACCGAACCCTCATTTGTGCAACCAGGTCGGTCAGGATGAGCTCGGTGATAGGCATGGACCAGTCTCCTAGCATGAATGTCTGAAGCAAACACCCAAGAATTGTCCTACTGACCATAACCTCTCCACTTAACCAAATACTGGAGTTTCCGTCTAGAAAAATGAGAATCCAATATTTTCTCAACCACATACTCTAGATTGCCCTCAACCAAAACAGGGTCGGGAGGCGCAGCCATAGGAACCACTGGCTCGACAAACCTCTTCAATAAGGACTTGTGGAACACATTATGGATCTTAAATGTCCCTGGAAGAAGTAAACTAAACGAAACAGGATTAAGAATCTCCAAGATCTTATAAGGTCCAATGAACCTAGGCTTAAACTTAGGAGATGCAATTCTCATAGGGATATTTCTTGAGGACAACCAGACCAAGTCCCCCACTTTAAACCGAGGACCATCAGTCCTATGCCGGTTGGCAAACCGCTGGGCCTTCTCCTGAGAGAGGGACAACCTCTCCACTACCTGGTCCCAAATCTGCTGCATACGCTCCACAACAGAGTCGACACCCGGACAGACAGAAGCCTCCGTCTGTCCCAAAGAAAATCGAGGGTGAAACCCAAAATTGCAGAAAAATGGAGACATCAAAGTGGCAGAGCTTGCCCTATTATTAAGAGCAAACTCAGCCAAAGGCAAAAAAGAGACCCAGTCATCTTGATCAGCAGATACAAAGCATCTCAGATAAGTCTCCAATGTCTGGTTTGTTCTCTCAGTTTGTCCATTGGTCTGAGGATGAAAAGCAGAGGAGAAAGACAATAGAACACCAAGTTTAGAACAAAAAGTCCTCCAAAATCTGGAAACAAACTGGACTCCTCTGTCAGACACAATGTTCTCAGGAATGCCGTGTAACCAAACCACGTGCTGAAGGAACAAAGGCACCAATTCGGAGGAGGAAGGCAACTTAGGTAATGACACAAGATGTATCATCTTGGAAAACCTATCACAAATCACCCAGATAACGGTCATTCTCTGAGAAACAGGGAGGTCGGAAATAAAATCCATAGAGATATGGGTCCATGGTCTCTTGGGCACAGGCAATGGCATCAACAAACCACTAGAGCGAGAGCAAGGCTTGGAGCGAGAGCAAGTCCCACAGGACTGCACAAACTCCCTGACGTCACGAGACAAAGTAGGCCACCAAAAGGACCGACTCACCAAGTCTCTGGTACCAAAAATTCTGGGATGACCGGCCAACGCGGAACAATGAATCTCAGACATCACACTCTTTTTCCACCGGTCTGGGACAAACAATTTCCCAATAGGGCAGCGCTCGGGTTTATCCTCCTGACACCATTCCAGAGCCAGTCTCAAATTGGGCGAGATGGCGGAAAGAACTACACCCTCTTTCAAAATAACAGCAGGATCAGATAACTCAGGAGAGTCCGCAGGGAAACTCCTCGAGAGGGCATCCGCCTTAACATTCTTAGTGCCAGGAAGAAAAGAAACCACAAAATTAAAACGTGTGAAAAACAAGGCCCACCTGGCCTGTCTAGGATTAAGTCGCTTGGCTGATTCCAGATAAACCAGATTCTTATGGTCCGTGAGGACCACCACCTGATGTTTGGCTCCCTCCAGCCAATGTCTCCACTCTTCAAAAGCCCACTTCATGGCCAATAACTAAGGCTATGGTTCACGGTCGTGGAACATAGCGCTTTGGACGGACGGAAATTCCGCTCCGTCTAAGCCCCGCCCCCTTTCTGACGCGCGATCTTTCCGGAGGTGTTCAGGACACCTCCGGAACACCTCCGGAAAGAGCGCAGGGCTACATAGCCCTGTGTTAATTCTGTTGCGGCGACGCACCGTCGCCGCAATACGCGAGGACATGCTGCGGTCTAAAAAGACGCGCCGCATGTCCGTTTACGCAGGTTTGCCACCTGCGTATTGTTACGCATAGTGGAGACGGGATTTCTTGAAATCCCCTCCACTATGCTGTAACATCTGGACGCTGCGTGTTTGGCGCTGCGCCAGCGCACAGCGCCAAACACGCAGCATTTCCTGACCGTGGAAACTCACCCTTACGATTACCCACGTCATAATTACGTTCAGTTGGAGAAAATTTTTGAGAGAAAAAGGCACAAGGGTTACTTTTAGAGGTCTCAGGATCTCTTTGGGACAAAACGGCACCTGCCCCAATTTCAGAGGCATCAACCTCCACCTGAAATTGCAGAGAAACATCAGGCTGCCGTAGAACAGGAGCAGAAGTGAATCTCTGCTTAAGTTCCTGAAACGCAGAGACTGCCTCAGGAGGCCAATTCACCACATCAGAACCCTTTTTGGTCAAATCAGTCAATGGTTTAACAATAACAGAGAAATTACCAATAAATTTCCGATAAAAATTGGCAAAACCCAAGAATCTCTGAAGAGCCTTTAATGAAGTAGGTTGGACCCAATCACAGATGGCCTGAACCTTGACCAAGTCCATTTCAATAACAGATGGAGACAAAATGAATCCCAGAAATGAGATCCTCTGTACGCCAAAAAGACACTTTGATCCCTTCACATACAGAGCATTCTCTCTCAAAATCTGGAACACAGTCCGAACATGTTTCACATGAGAGTCCCAGTCATTGGAAAAAATCAAGATATCATCCAAATAAACAATCAGAAATGTATCCACAAAATCCCTGAAAATGTCATTCATGAAGGACTGGAAGACGGAAGGAGCATTAGTGAGCCCAAAGGGCATCACTAGGTACTCAAAATGCCCCTCTGGGGTATTAAACGCCGTCTTCCATTCATCCCCGTGCTTAATGCAAATAAGGTTATACGCCCCCCTGAGGTCAAGCTTGGTAAACCAAGTAGCACTTTTCACCCTGGAAAACAGGTCAGAAATCAAGGGTAACGGATATTGATATTTCACAGTGATCTTGTTCAAGAGACGATAATCAATACACGGCCTTAATGAACCATCCATTTTGGCCACAAAGAAAAAACCGACACCCAAGGGTGAAGAGGATGGTCTGATATGACCCTTCTCCAATGACTCCTTGATATAAGACCGCATAGCGTCATGTTCAGGTACAGACAAGTTAAAAAGGCGACCTTTAGGAAATTTACTACCAGGCACTAATTCAATAGCGCAGTCATAGCTCCTATGGGGGGGCAAGGATGCAGATTTACTTTCGCTAAACACATCAGAAAAATCAGTCAAAAAGTCAGGAACATCCTGAGACTGGGGAGAGGCAGAAAAAACAGGAGTGTCGGCATTAACACATTGGCAGCCCCAACTGGTTACAGACACAGATTTCCAATCCAAAACAGGATTATGAGACTGTAACCAAGGGAAACCTAGTACAATAATGTCATGCAGATTATACAGTACCAAAAATTTGCAACTCTCCTGATGATCAGGTTCAAACCTCATTATCACCTGAGTAAAAAACTGGGGTTTATTCTCAGCCAAAGGGGTAGAATCAATCCCCAGTAGGGGAATAGACTTCCGTAGGGGTATTAAGGGAAACCCACAACGTTTGGCAAAATCAAAATCCATCAGGTTAATAGCTGCTCCCGAATCAACAAAAGCCTGAGCAGAAAATGTGGACAGGGAGCAAATCAGGGTAACAGTCAACAGAAATTTAGTCTGAACACTACCCAAGACAACTGAGCGTGCAAAACGTCTTCCCCGCTTAGGGCAGACAGAAATAGCATGAGAGGCGTCACCACAATAGAAACATAACCCATTGCGTTTTCGAAACTCATGACGCTGTGCGCCAGAAGCCACTCTATCACACTGCATGGGTTCAGAAGCTGGCTCACAAGGCAACACTATTCCACGCATACCTGTTATGATTTGGTAACTGAGGAGAGCAGGCAAAAAACGGCAATACACCAGAGAGGTTGGAATCTACTGGATTGCAGTACCCTGACTAACCACCACAACTAAAGGCAGCCGTGGAGCGTTCCTAAGTTGGTCCTAGACGCCTCGTCACAGCCTGAGAGGTTAACTACACCTAAAGATAGAAAGAGGAAAGCTATCTGCCCCGAGCAGATCCCCAAAGAACATAGGAAGCCCCCAAACATATAATGGCAGTTAGACAAGAGGAAATACAGACACAGACAGAAAATATTATGAGCAAACGTTGGGGCCCAATCTACCTGGACAGAAAAGGATAGGAAGGACACTTACTGCAATCCCAAAAAACCCTACAAAATACCAACTCTACTAATTGCAAAAACACCTGAGATCACACGACCTCTACCACCTAAATTAGTTCTCTGGTGTCACAAAACTAAGCCGCAGCAACAGAAAAAACTGGAAAAAGCAAATGAACAAATAACAGTGGCTCAGATAAACTGAGAGGAGCACAAGCCCCGGAGGGAACCTGGCTGACCTCCACAGAAGTGCAGTGGACAATGCAAAAAGCAAGCACAAAAATAAAAACAGAAAAATCTTATCTCATACCAGAAGATGCAGGCAAGACTCAGCAAACTTCCAAGAGAACCAGGAACCACAGTTTAGACAAGAACAATTGATCACCGGCAACCCTGATGGGAGGGAACCTCCCTTATATAAGACCAGTCTGTAACTCCTGATTGCCAATCTTCACAATCTTCATTGAATGGTTCAGCACTGTTTGTAACCACCAGAGGGAGCTCTGCTCAGAATTCATTTCTAACACATTCACAACAGTACCCCTCTTGAGGAGGGGTCACCGAACCCTCATTTGGGCAACCAGGTCGGTCAGGATGAGCTCTGTGATACGCACGGATCAGTCTCCTAGCATGGATGTCCGAAGCAAACACCCAAGAATTGTCCTCCTGACAATAACCTCTCCACTTAACCAAATACTGGAGTTTCCGTCTAGAAAAACGAGAAATCCAATATTTTCTCAACCACATACTCCAGATTGCCCTCAACCAAAACAGGGTCAGGAGGCGCAGCCATAGGAACCACTGGCTCGACAAACCTCTTGAATAAGGACTTGTGGAACACGTTATGGATCTTATAAGGTCCAATGAACCTAGGCTTAAACTTAGGAGATGCAAGTCTCATAGGGATATTTCTTGAGGACAACCAGACCAAGTCCCCCCACTTCAAACCGAGGACCATCAGTCCTATGCCGGTTGGCAAACCGCTGGGCCCTCTCATAAGAGAGGGACAACCTCTCCACTACCTGGTCCCAAATCTGCTGCATACGCTCCACAACACAGTCAACACCTGGACAGACAGAAGCCTCGTCTGTCCCGAAGAAAATCGAGGGTGAAACCCAAAATTGAAGAAAAATGGAGACATCAAAGTGGCAGAGCTAGCCCTATTATTAAGAGCAAACTCAGCCAAAGGCAAAAAAGAGACCCAGTCATCTTGATCAGCAGACACAAAGCATCTCAGATAAGTCTCCAATGTCTGGTTTGTTCTCTCAGTTTGTCCATTGGTCTGAGGATGAAAAGCAAAGGAGAAAGACAATAGAACACCAAGTTTAGAACAAAAAGTCCTCCAAAATCTGGAAACAAACTGGACTCCTCTGTCAGACACAATGTTCTCAGGAATGCCGTGTAACCGAAACCACGTGCTGAAGGAACAAAGGCACCAATTCGGAGGAGGAAGGCAACTTAGGTAATGACACAAGATGTATCATCTTGGAAAACCTATCACAAATCACCCAGATAACGGTCATTCTCTGAGAAACAGGGAGGTCGGAAATAAAATCCATAGAGATATGGGTCCATGGTCTCTTGGGCACAGGCAATGGCATCAACAAACCACTAGAGCGAGAGCAAGGCTTGGAGCGAGAGCAAGTCCCACAGGACTGCACAAACTCCCTGACGTCACGAGACAAAGTAGGCCACCAAAAGGACCGACTCACCAAGTCTCTGGTACCAAAAATTCTGGGATGACCGGCCAAGTGGAACAATGAATCTCAGACATCACACTCTTTTTCCACCGGTCTGGGACAAACAATTTCCCAATAGGGCAGCGCTCGGGTTTATCCTCCTGACACCCTTCCAGAGCCAGTCTCAAATTGGGCGAGATGGCGGAAAGAACTACACCCTCTTTCAAAATAACAGCAGGATCAGATAACTCAGGAGAGTCCGCAGGGAAACTCCTCGAGAGGGCATCCGCCTTAACATTCTTAGTGCCAGGAAGAAAAGAAACCACAAAATTAAAACGTGTGAAAAACAAGGCCCACCTGGCCTGTCTAGGATTAAGTCGCTTGGCTGATTCCAGATAAACCAGATTCTTATGGTCCGTGAGGACCACCACCTGATGTTTGGCTCCCTCCAGCCAATGTCTCCACTCTTCAAAAGCCCACTTCATGGCCAATAACTTCCGATTACCCACGTCATAATTACGTTCAGTTGGAGAAAATTTTTGAGAGAAAAAGGCACAAGGGTTACTTTTAGAGGTCTCAGGATCTCTTTGGGACAAAACGGCACCTGCCCCAATTTCAGAGGCATCAACCTCCACCTGAAATTGCAGAGAAACATCAGGCTGCCGTAGAACAGGAGCAGAAGTGAATCTCTGCTTAAGTTCCTGAAACGCAGAGACTGCCTCAGAAGGCCAATTCACCACATCAGAACCCTTTTTGGTCAAATCAGTCAATGGTTTAACAATAACAGAGAAATTACCAATAAATTTCCGATAAAAATTGGCAAAACCCAAGAATCTCTGAAGAGCCTTTAATGAAGTAGGTTGGACCCAATCACAGATGGCCTGAACCTTGACCAAGTCCATTTCAATAACAGATGGAGACAAAATGAATCCCAGAAATGAGATCCTCTGTACGCCAAAAAGACACTTTGATCCCTTCACATACAGAGCATTCTCTCTCAAAATCTGGAACACAGTCCGAACATGTTTCACATGAGAGTCCCAGTCATTGGAAAAAATCAAGATATCATCCAAATAAACAATCAGAAATTTATATACAAAATCCCTGAAAATGTCATTCATGAAGGACTGGAAGACGGAAGGAGCATTAGTGAGCCCAAAGGGCATCACTAGGTACTCAAAATGCCCCTCTGGGGTATTAAACGCCGTCTTCCATTCATCCCCGTGCTTAATGCGAATAAGGTTATACGCCCCCCTGAGGTCAAGCTTGGTAAACCAAGTAGCACTTTTCACCCTGGAAAACAGGTCAGAAATCAAGGGTAACGGATATTGATATTTCACAGTGATCTTGTTCAAGAGACGATAATCAATACACGGCCTTAATGAACCATCCATTTTGGCCACAAAGAAAAAACCGACACCCAAGGGTGAAGAGGATGGTCTGATATGACCCTTCTCCAATGACTCCTTGATATAAGACCGCATAGCGTCATGTTCAGGTACAGACAAGTTAAAAAGGCGACCTTTAGGGAATTTACTACCAGGCACTAATTCAATAGCGCAGTCATAGCTCCTATGGGGGGGCAAGGATGCAGATTTACTTTCGCTAAACACATCAGAAAAATCAGTCAAAAAGTCAGGAACATCCTGAGCCTGGGGAGAGGCAGAAAAAACAGGAGTGTTGGCATTAACACATTGGCAGCCCCAACTGGTTACAGACACAGATTTCCAATCCAAAACAGGATTATGAGACTGTAACCAAGGGAAACCTAGTACAATAATGTCATGCAGATTATACAGCACCAAAAATTTGCAACTCTCCTGATGATCAGGTTCAACCCTCATTATCACCTGAGTAGAGAACTGGGGTTTATTCTCAGCCAAAAGGGTAGAATCAATCCCCAGTAGGGGAATAGACTTCCGTAGGGGTATCAAAGGAAACCACAACGCTTAGCAAAATCAAAATCCATCAGGTTAATAGCTGCTCCCGAATCAACAAAAGCCTGAGCAGAAAATGTGGACAGGGAGCAAATCAGGGTAGCAGTCAACAGAAATTTAGTCTGAACACTACCCAAGACAACTGAGCGTGCAAAACGTCTTCCCCGCTTAGGGCAGACTGAAATAGCATGAGAGGCGTCACCACAGTAGAAACATAACCCATTGCGTTTTCGAAACTCATGACGCTGTGCCCCAGAAGCCACTCTATCACACTGCATGGGTTCAGAAGCTGGTTCACAAGGCAACACTATTCCACGCATACCTCTACGCTCACGCAAACGTCTGTCAATTTGAATCCTAATGACATAGAATCATTGAGACCAGAGGGAGCAGGGAAACCCACCATAACATCTTTTACATTTTCTGACAGACCCTTCCGAAAAAGGGCTGCCAAAGCATCATCATTCCATTTGGTCAGGACTGCCCACTTTCGAAATTTCTGACAGTATAACTCAGCGTCCTCAAGCCACTGATTTAATGCCAACAAGGTTTTTTCAGCTTGATCAGTGACATTAGGTTCATCGTACAATAACCCCAGAGCCAGAAAAAATGCATCAACATTACTCAAAACAGGGTCCCCAGGTGTCAGGGAAAAAGCCCAATCCTGAGGATCGCCGCGCAGGAGAGAGATGACAATTTGAACCTGCTGTGCTGCGTTCCCTGAGGACTTAGGTTTTAAGGCAAAAAACAACTTACAGTTATTTTTGAAATTCAGAAATTTAGCTCGATCCCCCAAAAACAAATCTGGCATGGGGATCCTAGGTTCCACAGCAGGCAACCCTGCAAGATAGATAGCAATACTCCGAACTTCAGTGGCAAGCTGATCCACACGGCCAGACAACTGTGCAAACTCCATTGAGAGAAAAAAAAAACCTCAGCACCCAGAGAAAAAGAGGGAAGAAAAAAAAAAATGCAACAAACAGAAAAAAAAAAACATTTCTGACAACTCTGACTTTTTTTTTTTTTCCACACTATTTTTCCCTTCTGTGAGTACCATATAATTTTCAGTTAGGGTGAGTTTCCACGGTCAGGAAACGCTGCGTGTTTGGCGCTGTGCGCTGGCGCAGCGCCAAACACGCAGCGTCCAGATGTTACAGCATAGTGGAGGGGATTTCAAGAAATCCCGTCTCCACTATGCGTAACAATACGCAGGTGGCAGACCTGCGTAAACGGACATGCGGCGCGTCTTTTTAGACCGCAGCATGTCCTCGCGTATTGCGGCGACGGTGCGTCGCCGCAATAGAGTTTCACACAGGGCTATGTAGCCCTGCGCTCTTTCCGGAGGTGTTCCGGAGGTGTCCTGAACACCTCCGGAAAGATTGCGCGTCATAAAGGGGGCGGGGCTTAGACGGAGCGGAATTTCCGCTCCGTCCAAAGCGCTGTGGTTCCGGACCGTGGAACCACAGCCTTAGGCCGGTGATATAGTTATGATTTGGTAACTGAGGAGAGCAGGCAAAAAAACGGCAATACACCAGAGAGGTTGGAATCTACTGGATTGCAGTACCCTGACTAACCACCACAACTAAAGGCAGCCGTGGAGCGTTCCTAAGTTGGTCCTAGACGCCTCGTCACAGCCTGAGAGGTTAACTACACGTAAAGATAGAAAGAGGAAAGCTATCTGCCCCAGAGCAGATCCCCAAAGAACATAGGAAGCCCCCAAACATATAATGGCAGTTAGACAAGAGGAAATACAGACACAGACAGAAAATAGTATGAGCAAACGTTGGGGCCCAATCTACCTGGACAGAAAAGGATAGGAAGGACACTTACTGCAATCCCAAAAAACCCTACAAAATACCAACTCTACTAATTGCAAAAACACCTGAGATCACACGACCTCTACCACCTAAATTAGTTCTCTGGTGTCACAAAACTAAGCCGCAGCAACAGAAAAAACTGGAAAAGGCAAATGAACAAATAACAGTGGCTCAGATAAACTGAGAGGAGCACAAGCCCCCAGAGGGGACCTGGCTGACCTCCACAGAAGTGCAGTGGACAATGCAAAAAGCAAGCACAAAAATAAAAACAGAAAAATCTTATCTGATAGCAGAAGATGCAGGCAAGACTCAGCAAACTTCCAAGAGAACCAGGAACCACAGTTTAGACAAGAACAATTGATCACCGGCAACCCTGATGGGAGGGAACCTCCCTTATATAAGACCAGTCTGTAACTTCTGATTGCCAATCTTCACAATCTTCATTGAATGGTTCAGCACTGTTTGTAACCACCAGAGGGAGCCTCTGCTCAGAATTCATTTCTAACACATTCACAACACATACCTCTACGCTCACGCAAACGTCTGTCAATTTGAATCGCTAATGACATAGAATCATTGAGACCAGAGGGAGCAGGGAAAAAGGGCAATACACCAGAGAGGTTGGAATCTATTGGATTGCAGTACCCTGACTAACCACCACAACTAAAGGCAGCCGTGGAGCGTACCTACGTTGGTCCTAGATGCCTCGTCACAGCCTGAGAAGCTAACTACACCTAAAGATAGAAAGAGGAAAACTATCTGCCCGGAGCAGATCTACAAAGAACATAGGAAGCCCCCAAACATGTAATGGCGGTTAGACAAGAGGAAATACAGACACAGACAGAAAACAGTATGAACAAACGTTGGGGCCCAATCTTCCTAGAAAGAAAAGGATAGAAAGGACACTTACTGCAATCCAAAAAACCCTAAAAAAATACCAACTCACTAATTGCAAAAACACCTGAGATCACACGACCTCTACCACCTAAATTAGTTCTCTGGTGTAACAAAACTAAGCAGCAGCCACTGAAAAAACTGGAAAAGGCAAATGAACAAATAACAGTGACTCAGATAAACTGAGAGGAGCACAAGCCCCCGGAGGGGACCTGGCTGACCTCCACAGAAGTGCAGGACAAAATGCAAAGAGCAAGCACAAAAATAAAAGCAGAAAATATCTTATCTGTTAGCAGAAGATGCAGGCAAGACACAGCTAGCTTCCAAGTGAACCAGGAACCAAAGTTGAGACAAGAACAATTGATCACGGGCAACCCTGTGGGAGGGAACCTCCCTTATATAAGACCAGTCTGTAACACCTGATTGCCAATCTTTACAATCTTCATTGAATAGTTCAGTACTGTTTGTAACCACCAGAGGGAGCTTCTGCTCAGAATTCATTTCTAACACATTCACAACAGGGCTGCCAAAGCATCATCATTCCATTTGGTTAGGACTGCCCATTTTCAGAATTTCTGACAGTACAACTCAGCGTCCTCAAGCCCCTGATTTAATGCCAACAAGGTTCTTTCAGCTTGATCAGTGAGATTAGGCTCATCGTACAATAACCCCAGAGCCAGAAAAAATGCATCAACATCACTCAAAACAGGGTCCCCAGGTTTCAGGGAAAAAGCCCAATCCTGAGGATCGCAGCACAGGAGAGAGATGACAATTTGAACCTGCTGTGCTGCGTTCCCTGAGGACTTAGGTTTTAAGGCAAAAAACAACTTACAGTTATTTTTGAAATTCAGAAATTTGGCCCGATCTCCCAAAAACAAATCTGGCATGGGAATCCTAGGTTCCACAACCGGCAACCCAGCAAGATAGACAGCAATACTCCGAACCTCAGTGGCAAGCTGATCCACACGGCCAGACAGCTGTGCAAGCTCCATTGAGAGAAAAAAAAAATCCTCCTCAGCACCCAGAGAAAAAGAGGGAAAAAATGCAAGAAACAGAAAAAAAAAATCTCTGACAACTCTGACAACTTTTTTCTTTCCACACTATTTTTCCCTTCTGTGAGTACCATACAATTTTCAGTTTGGCCGGTGATACTGTTATGTTTTGATAGCTGAGGAGAGCAGGCAAAAACGGCAATACACCAGAGAGGTTGGAATCTATTGGATTGCAGTACCCTGACTAACCACCACAACTAAAGGCAGCCGTGGAGCGTACCTACGTTGGTCCTAGACACCTCGTCACAGCCTGAGAGGTTAACTACACCTAAAGATAGAAAGAGGAAAGCTATCTGCCCCGGAGCAGATCCCCAAAGAACATAGGAAGCCCCCAAACATGTAATGGCGGTTAGACAAGAGGAAATACAGACACAGACAGAAAATAGTATGAGCAAACGTTGGGGCCCAATCTACCTAGACAGAAAAGGATAGAAAGGATACTCACTGCAATCCAAAAAAAAAACTAAAAAATGCCAACGCTACTGATTGCAAAAACACCTGAGATAACACGACTTCTACCACCAAAATCAGTTCTCTGGTGTAACAAAACTAAGCCGCAGCCACTGAAAAAACTGGAAAAGAATGAACAAATAACAATGGCTTCAGCGGAACTGAGAAGAGCCCAAGCCCCCCCGGGGGTAACCTGGCTAACCTCACAGAAATGCAGAGAAATATGCAAATGGTAAGCACAAAAACAAAAACAGAAAATATCTTATCTGAAAGCAGAAGAAGAGGCAAGACTCAGCAAGCTTCCAAGTGAACCAGGAACCACAGTTGAGACAAGAACAATTGATCACCGGCAACCATGATGGGAGGGAACCTCCCTTATATCAAGCCAGTCTGTGACTCCTGATTGCCAATCCTCATTGAATGGTTCAGTACTGTTTGTAACCACCAGAGGGAGCTTCTGCTCAGAATTCATTTCCAAAACATTCACAACAGACCAGGCTGAAGTCTACTGCAAGGCAGCAAACCAGCAAGGAAAATCCAACCAGAGAAAAAAAAACAGCAAATCACTTATCTGAATGAGATCACGAACACCGCACTGCACTTGCTCACTGAGCCAGTGCGTGTGTCCTGAATAAGACAGACTGCACTCAAAGATACCTGTGGAGCGGGGCAGTAGCGGTGAAGATGCGTGCTTCAGACTAACAGGACCCGAAGCACGTGACTGCCAAGGGGCGGCGCCGGCCACAGGTCTCTCAGAGGGAGCAGTAACAGATAGAGAATGCTTCAGGCCAGAGGACCTGAAGCACGTGACTGCTGGTGGACGTGGCCTAAGCTCCAGAGAGCTATGAGCGGAAGGAAAACTCCTAGAAGGGTAACTACGGGACAGAGTTACCAAGGGGCATAGACAAAACGGATCGTCAGGACAGACAGGTCATAAACAGAGGGAGCAACGCAGTACAAGAGGAGCAGGCAGAGAATAACCAGAACGTAGCCAAGGGATCAGAAAACCAGAACGGGCAAATACACAGTACCAAGACAGTAGACAAACTCACAACGAAGAGACGGACCGGGTCAAAACCAAACAAGCAACAAGATCAGGCACAAGGCACAGGCACACAGGAGGTCAACTAACTCAGCCGAGGGCAGGAGTATAACTGACATCAGACCTAGGTCAATTGGCAACTAAATAGCCGCCCTCTGCCAGAGAGAGGCTGAAACCATTAACCCAGGTCTGGCCAGGACGGGACAAAGACAAAACCCCGTCCTGGGTCATGACAAATGAAAGCAGGAATGCATGCTGAGATCCAACCAAGATCTGGAAGAACAATTGATTACCGGCAAGGCTGATGGGAGTTCAGGTCACATATGTCAGACCATTCGGACCCAGCTGAAAGCCATTCAGCAATTGGTTCATTACCCTCAGCAACCACCGGAGGGAGCCCCAGCTCCGAAGTCGCCTCCAACGTGTTCACAACACAAATCCCTCAGCGCTCTGATTCTCACTCCACGACAACACCTCAGCAGACAGTGACTGGGTTGTTCTGACCCCAGGGTCTCTTAAAGGGATCATTAATATGGAAGTTAGGGCAATTCCACTAAGCTCTCTGGATCTTACTCCAGGCCTCTCTTAAAGGGATCCCCGGTACGGAAGTTAGGGCAATTCCACCAAGCGCTCTGATTCTGACCCCAGGCTGATGGGATGATGTGGGAAATTAGGGGTAGTAGTCCGGTGGCTCTGGCTGACGGGATGATGTGGGATTTTAGGGGTAGTAGTCCGGTGGCTCTGGCTGACGGGATGATGTGGGATATTAGGGGGAGTAGTCCGGTGGCTCTGGCTGACGGGATGATGTGGGATATTAGGGGTAGTAGTCCGGTGGCTCTGGCTGACGGGACGATGTGGGATATTTAGGGGTAGTAGTCCGGTGGCTCTGACGGGATGATGTGGGATATTAGGGGTAGTAGTCCGGTGGCTCTGGCTGACGGGATGATGTGGGATATTAGGGGTAGTAGTCCGGTGGCTCTGGCTGACGGGATGATGTGGGATATTAGGGGTAGTAGTCCGGTGGCCTGACGAGGATGTGGGATATTAGGGTAGTAGTCCGGTGGCTCTGACGGGATGATGTGGGATATTAGGGGTAGTAGTCGGTGGCTCTGGCTGACGGGATGTTGGGATATTAGGGTAGTAGTCCGGTGGCTCTGACGGGATTGTGTGGGATATTAGGGGTAGTAGTCGGTGGCTCTGGCTGACGGGATTGTGTGGGATATTAGGGTAGTAGTCCGGTGGCTCTGACGGGATTGTGTGGGATATTAGGGTAGTAGTCCGTGGCTCTGACGGATGATGTGGGATATTAGGGGTAGTAGTCCGGTGGCTCTGACGGGATGATGTGGGATATTAGGGGTAGTAGTCCGTGGCTCTGGCTGACGGGATTGATGTGGGATATTAGGGTAGTAGTCCGGTGGCTCTGACGGGATGATGTGGGATATTAGGGGTAGTAGTCCGTGGCTCTGGTGACGGGATGTGTGTGGGATATTAGGGTAGTAGTCGGTGGCTCTGACGGGATGATGTGGGATATTAGGGGGAGTAGTCGGTGGCTCTGACGGGATGTGTGGGATATTAGGGGTAGTAGTCCGGTGGCTCTGACGGGATGATGTGGGATATTAGGGTAGTAGTCGGTGGCTCTGACGGATGATGTGGGATATTAGGGGTAGTAGTCCGGTGGCTCTGGCTGACGGGATGATGTGGGATATTAGGGTAGTAGTCGGTGGCTGCTGACGGGATGATGTGGGATATTAGGGAGTAGTCCGTGGCTCTGGCTGACGGGATGATGTGGGATATTAGGGGTAGTAGTCCGGTGGCTCTGACGGATGATGTGGGATATTAGGGTAGTAGTCGTGGCTTGACGGATGATGTGGGATATTAGGGGTAGTAGTCCTGGTGGCTTGGTGACGGGATTGTGTGGGATATTAGGGTAGTAGTCCGGTGGCTCTGACGGATGTGGGATATTAGGGTAGTAGTCGGTGGCTCTGACGGATGGTGGGATATAGGGTAGTAGTCCGGTGGCTCTGACGGATGATGTGGATATTAGGGGTAGTAGTCCGGTGGCTCTGACGATGATGTGGGATATTAGGGGTAGTAGTCGTGGCTCTGGCTGACGGGATGATGTGGGATATTAGGGTAGTAGTCCGGTGGCTTGACGGGATGATGTGGGATATTAGGGGTATAGTCCGTGGCGCTGGGATGATGTGGGATATTAGGGGTAGTAGTCGGGCTGTGACGGGTGATTGGGATATTAGGGGTAGTAGTCGGGCTCTGACGGATGTGTGGATATTAGGGGTAGTAGTCCGTGGCTTGCTGACGGGATGATGTGGGATATTAGGGTAGTAGTCCGGTGGCTCTGGCTGACGGGATGTGTGGGATATTAGGGGTAGTAGTCGGTGGCTCTGACGGGATTGTGTGGGATATTAGGGGTAGTAGTCCGGTGGCTCTGACGGGATTGTGTGGATATTAGGGGTAGTAGTCGGTGGCTCTGACGGGATGTGTGGGATATTAAGGGTAGTAGTCCGGTGGCTCTGACGGGATGATGTGGGATATTAGGGTAGTAGTCCGGTGGCTCTGCTGACGGGATGATGTGGGATATTAGGGTAGTAGTCCGTGGCTCTGACGGGATGATGTGGGATATTAGGGGTAGTAGTCCGGTGGCTCTGACGGGATTGTGGGATATTAGGGTAGTAGTCCGTGGCTCTGACGGGATTGTGGGATATTAGGGGTAGTAGTCCGTGGCTCTGACGGATGATGTGGATATTAGGTGTAGTCCGGGGCTGGCTGACGGGAGTGTGGATATTAGGTATATCGTGGCTGCTGACGGATGATGTGGGATATTAGGTATAGTCGGGGCTGACGGGATGTTGGGATATTAGGGGTAGTAGTCGGTGCTCTGACGGGTTGTGTGGGATATTAGGTGTAGTCGGTGCTCTGACGGATGTGTGGATATTAGGGTAGTATCCGTGCTCTGACGGATGATGTGGGATATTAGGGGTAGTAGTCCGGTGCTCTGACGGATGTTGGGATATTAGGGTAGTAGTCTGGCTCTGACGGATGTGTGGATATTAGGTATATCGGTGCTCTGACGGATGTGTGGATATTAGGTAATCGGGCTTGACGGATGTGTGGATATGGGAGTAGTCGGGTGACGGTGTGTGGTATAGGGTAGTAGTCGGGTGCTGACGGATGAGTGGGATTTAGGGGAGTAGTCGTGGCTCTGACGATGTGTGGGATATAGGTAGTATCCGGTGGCTCTGAGGATTGTGTGGAATTGGGTATATCTGTCTCTGACGATTTGGATTTAGGGTAGGTCCGGTGCTCTGCGGGATGTGTGGATATTAGGTAGTAGTCGGTGGCTCTGAGGATTGTGGGGATATTAGGGGTATAGTCGGTGGCTCTGACGGGATGTGTGGGTATTAGGGTATAGTCGTGCTCTGACGGGATGATGTGGATATTGGGTATAGTCCGGTGGCTCTGGTGAGGATGATGTGGGATATTAGGGGTAGTAGTCCGTGGCTCTGACGGATGATGTGGATATTAGGAGTATCCGGTGGCTCTGACGGATGGTGGGAATTAGGATATCGGGCTCGACGGATGTGTGGGATATGGGGTATAGTTCGGTGCTCTGACGGATGTGTGGGATATTAGGGTAGTAGTCCGTGGCTCTGACGGGAGTGTGGATATTAGGGTAGTAGTCTGCTCTGAGATTTGATATAGTGTCGGGCTGAGATTGATTGGTATAGTGCTCGAATGGATATGGTAGTTCTGCTCGACGTTTGAATATATCTGCTTGAGGATGATATGGTATTCGTGTGAGTTAGTATATCGTGTTGATGTGTGGGATGGTATATGGGCTGACGGTGTGTGTATTAGATCTGTCTACGATGGTGATTAGGTTAGCGGCTTGCGAGATTGATATGGGTAGTCCGTGCGTGATATTGGGTTGGGTGTGGTAAGGGATAGTTATGTGTCGGTTGGTTTAGGAGTATCGTGCTCGCGTTGGATTAGGTTATCGTCCTGAGATGGATTTAGGGTATGTCTCGTGGTAGTACGGTGGTCGGCGACGGTTGTTGATATTAGGGTAGTGTCGGTGGCTGACGGATTGTGTGGGATATTAGGGGATGTCGGTGGCTTGACGATGTGTGGGATATTAGGGTTAGTCGGGCTTGAGGGATGTGTGGGTATTAGGGTAGTATCGGTGGCTGAGGATGAGTT
The DNA here is from genome assembly GCA_033576555.1 of Oophaga sylvatica. Classification (NCBI taxonomy): domain Eukaryota; kingdom Metazoa; phylum Chordata; class Amphibia; order Anura; family Dendrobatidae; genus Oophaga; species Oophaga sylvatica. Next base: position 543 of record JARQOD010003147.1, on the reverse strand, counting down.
GGGATATAGGGGAGTAGTCCGTGGCTTGAGGATTTGGGGATATTAGGGTAGTAGATCGGTGGATTGGTACGGGATGTAGTTGGGGATTAGGGGTAGTAGTTCGGTGGTCTGACGAGTGATGTGGATATTAGGGGTAGTTGTCTAGTGGCTCTGGCTGACGGATGTGGGGATATTAGGGGTGTAGTCCGGTGGTTTGGCTACGGATGTGTGGGATATTAGGGTATAGTCGGGCTGTGCTGGTGTGTGGGATATTAGGGTATATCGGCTGTGAGGTGATGTGGGATATTAGGGTAGTAGTCTGGGTTGGCTGACTGGGATGTGGGATATTAGGGTAGTAGCCGGTGCTCTGAGCGGGTGGGGATATTAGGGTAGTAGTCTGGGGCTCTGCTGACGGGATGATGTGGGATATTAGGGGTAGGTAGTCGGGTCTGTGACGGGATGATGTGGGATATTAGGGGTTATGTCCGGGCTGCGACGGGTGATGTGGGATATTAGGGGTAGTCCTGGCTTGCGGGATGATGTGGGTGATATTAGGGTTAGTGT